>JARYGA010000601.1:0-44472 GCA_030545235.1 Helianthus tuberosus
ATACCTACATTAAGGAACTATATTCCTTACAAACTACTTTTGCGAATTTCCCATTCTTGCGTTTGTTCATGATTCCTTTGGAAAATTCTAAGTACTCGTTTCATTCTAGGAAACGAAGTACAAGAAATAAATCGAAATTATGAGTAATCGTGCTTTTCACACATCTGTGCCTTTGAATTCTTGGATAGATAACTAAGAGTATTTTCAAATCTCATACCCATTACGTTCTGATTTCTTCAACATGCATAACATAAGTTTTCAAAACAACCTACATGATTTCAAAACATCCTATACATAGTTCGAAAACATTTTTAATATAGTGTATTTACTTAAACATAACAAATGCACAAAGCTTTGTCTATATTTTCAAAAACAACCTTCATGATTTCAAAATGTCTCATATAGCCTGAAAACAATATTAGTACAATATATTTTCTTATCAAGTGCATGATTTCAAAAGCATCATTCATGTTTTCCAAAAACCTTATACATAATTTCAAAATTCATTTCGCATGATTTTAAAACATTTTTATGAATATACCTACCTAATACCACTACTTTATGATTTCAAAGGTATATAAGGTTTCAAAAACATTGAACACATTTTTAGAACCCCATGCATAGTATTGCAAAAAAAAAAAAATATTTTTCTCATGCATTGACTTAACCTTCAAATTTCGCTCCATATGTCGCCTTGGCATATCGAGCATCTCAACTTCATAAGCATTTCAACTTCATGTTTTGACTTAAGCACGTCCAGTGCAAGGTTTCAAAACATCTTCAACCTCTAAAATCCATATGGGATCTTTTTATCTTCAAAATTAGATCCTTGTGGATAATTGTCATACAAATCAGAGTCCTTAATTGGATTCCTTATGTACCTAAATTCGAACATTTCGGTTCCTAATAATCGAAATTGAATTTTCTTTTTGAATCTTTCTATCTTTATAGTTAGATTATTGATAACGTTTAAAGTACCAAATGAAATCCACGGAATGGATTCCTAGTGTGCTTTAAATGCATGTACGCAATTAACAAGACAAATTAACAAACAATTTTGTGGTTATGTGACTATGTGTTTATTCATCTGATGTTTTCTTTTATGCATTTTGTGTTTTTATACTCTGGATATTTGTTATCCAAATCCTCGCAGGATCTTTCATATCTCCATATGAGGGATTCGTAGCAGGATAGTCAAAAGGTACTGCCTTAAATCCTTAATGGGCTTCTATATAATAGTTAAGACCCTTGGATTATATAGTACCACTCCATGTTTCATAAGAGACCCTTTTAGAGGTCTAGTCAAAAAGATCGATTCACAATCTGGTTAAAGGACGACATCTAGTGATGTAGCTGAACAGACTCCTTGATAGTCTATTTAGATCATTTATTGACTTAATTAAAAGGACTCTATGGCGGTCTAGTCACACTCATCACAGGTTTGTTCATTTGGTTTTACACTACACATTATAAAATAGACTGTGTGAACTGTGCAAGGAATTGTCTAATTATGGACGCGTACATAATTATGAAATTTAGTGCACAGAAACCCAGTAAGATTTATTATGTGTAAGAACCGATAGCGACAACAATAACAAAATGAGAACGATGTAATGGAGGTACGGTGGACGCACCAATGACGCTTCATATACTTGTATATAAGTGTCCCTCTTACATTGCAACCATAATGTTATTAAGGTTACTAGAAGTTCAGAACCCTAACCAATATTGTTCGATCTTTTCAACTTCATGTTTTAAACTCTCACAAGTTTCCTCTAAATAAATTTCGGGACGAAATTTCCTAAAGTAGGGGAGACTGTAACACCTGTGCCTCCACGGCCATCAAACAAATACCGAACCAATGAAATATTATATTTCATACTTGGGATTTGTAAAAATATGTGTATCATTTGCACATATCAATTTTTGTTCAATTCCAAACTCTAAATCGCTTTCTGGAAGGTTATACGCGCACCGATGCGTAAATATAACCAGTTAAATGCAACAAAAACTCCGGAATAGTGACATAGGCTTAACATACCTTAAATAACCTTTACATAACTTAGAAATAAGTTTTGAAGGCTTTGGTATGGCAAAAACAAGTTAATTCGCTTACAGGGACTAAACTTGACAAACTGCGAAAGTATGCCAATTTGAACTGTAACAGACATTCCGGAACATGACCATAAGTTAAACACACCTTAAATATCCTTTATATAGCTTAGAAATAGGCTTTGAGGGGTTCGGTGTGCTAAAATAAACTTTTGGCTCATTCAGGTACTAAAAGCGTAAAAAAGTGCACAAGTTTGCATTTTCGTGCATAACTTACGTTCTGAATACATCCGGACATCCAAAAATTTATGTAAGCACTAAAATATTTTATTTTAGTGTTTGGCATAAGAAAAATCCATTCGTCACGCCATTTGGATCATTTTTCGCGCTTATGCGCATTCCGTCGTAATTAACCGAACAACGTAACCGTACGGCTAAACGAACCGACACCCGAGATATTTTTGAACACATTTTAAGTTCCCTATACTTTAACTTCATTTTAGAGCTTTGAAATGGGGTTAACAGGGCTTAAACGTGTCAAAAAAACACATCGAAAACCAAGTTTTGAGGTTGCAGGGACTGAAACTGTAAATCTGCCAAACTAGGTCCGTAAACAGGGGCCAGATGCAGCAAAACGTTTTTTTTCATCTTTTAACAGCCCTTAACACTCTCCAAAGGTCAAGTGCCAAGTGTCAAACTCTTATGGTGAGTGGCCTTTTTGGGTACCATAAGGTTCCGACACATGTACGGATGAGATTAAGGCACGTATTTCGACAAACGATCCTAATGGTGGACCATTCACTATAAATACCCCTTGCCATCCAACCTCTAAACTCACTAGAATCTGATCTCAAATGCTCTAAGTTGAAACCTTTGTTTCATACCTGAGCTATTTTGATCTAGATTAGCATTCGGGGACCCTACGTGAGTATTCTTTCGTTCTTTTATTGCTTTTCGAGTCTGAAAGTCAAACTTTGTTTGACTTTCTGCATTGACCAGCTTATGGTCAATGCGAAGTTCGTTTGAACTTCGCAACGTGATTGTAATCACGATGGTTATAGTCCTTTGTGACTATACCTACTGATTACCACGTTATCTAGGCTCAGTGACGAGCCGTAGTTTCGGTCAGAATACGTATTCTTGCGTATTTTGTAACCAAACTACTTATGGGTATCAAAAACGTTTGTTTTGATACCAAACCTGTTTTCTAAACTTAGTTAAGCATGTTTTAACATGCTTAGCTCGTCACTTTTAGTTTAGTGCTTATATAGGGTCGTAAGGTAAGCGATTTAAACAATCGCTTATACTTTCGAACCCGACCCGTTTGGTCGATCATTAGGATCCGACCAAGCACATTAGGTGACCATAGTATATAGGGAATAACCTTCCGAGGTTATACCTTATGGTCGCTTCGTTTAAGTAGTTGTATGATAGGTAGCTTATATGCCTTAGGTAAATTACCAAAATGCCCTTTTGACGCCAAAATTCATTTTAAGCATATGTAACATAACTTTTGACATCTAAACTGATTTGACAACAATATTAGACATGTTAAGGCATATGTTACTTGTCATAGGACTAGTTAGGCGGTCCGAACGCGTTTTACGCGAACGACGCGTTAAAGTAGCATAAGCTACCTAAACGGGTCGTAATGGGTCGTAAGCACTTAGGTTAGGTTTCATTTAGTATGTAGGCTTTGTTAAACCATACTACATGAGTTCCCATACTCATTTGGTTTACAAGCCCTCATTCTATCCGATCTTCCGATTTAGGTCTGGTTTATTAATGTAGTTACCTATATTAGGTGTCGTTTGATATTCCGAGATCTCTAGCATTGCTTGGTGGTTATCTTAGGACTTCTGAGCAATCTCAAGTGAGTACATAGACCCCTCTTTTACTGTTTTCCAAACGTTTTGGGGTGGAACACATGTGCCTACTTGTTACTTTCATGCTTTCCATGTTTTCACATTATATACATGCTATGTTCATTAGTACACTATTAGTACATGATTTCATTACATTTTATGCTATGTATGTCCATTGTGTGCATACTTAGTACATTGTTTTACATCACATCACATCACATGCTATGTATGTCCATTTAGTACATGCTTAGTACATTATTTTACATTGCATCTCTGTTGCATATGTTCCAGTAACATATGGACACATTGTTTTACAGCTCTACCTTGTATGTTTACTCTAGCATACTAGGTACATTATCTTCATAAAACATGCTTACATTTTGGTATGACATTTGGTTTGTTTAAACTATACTATACATTCATTAACACCGATCACGTCGCTCGGTAGTAGGTAGTGGTACCATAGGACTTGACAAATCCCATTCCTGAAATCTCGGGTTTGTTTGGACGTAAGGAATGACCGAATCCAAATACATATTCTTTTGATAACTCATTTTTACATAGTTATCCGACTGTCGCAAGGCTTGGATGTATGAATTTTTACAATACCGCATAAATGTTCATATTCAGTATAGCATGCATATATTTTACAAAACATAACTTTGATTTAAACCAAGTTTTACTTCAATACTTTGTTTTGTGCATTTCATCTATGGTTTAGTTGATGCATTTCACTAGCCATACATAAACATTTGTTACACATTACTTGACTACTTTTGGACTATCAACATTTGACATGGTTTATACAAGGACTTTTAACAATTGGTTTAAACATAGACATCTTATATTGGTGGTTTGGTTTGAGTAAGTGATTTAAGTAACGAGGCGTGTGTAATATGATACAAGCATGGTGGATACGCCGCTGGTACTTCCTATATATAAGTGATTGTATGGTATTACATATCGTTGCGTTATTTGAAATCATTTCAATTTAGACATATAACATTTTATACAAATAACATACTTTTCACAATACATTGTTTTACAAACAACTTAACTTATACAAACTCATTTTTACATGGTTATTCATTTAACCATGCATTATTCTCTTATTTATACGTATCATCTGAACTTATTGTTTTTCAAATGATTTACAAAGACAAAGCAAATTACAAGGTTCATGACTAAACATTTTCTTAAACAGATGTCATGAATCTTATTTTCACAAAACCTATGTACTCGCCGGCATTTTTATGCTGACGTACCTATTTTCACATGTGTTTCAGGAAATGAAGCATAGGATTGATCAAGATACACTTAGGCGGACATGGGCCTTAGTGACAATAAAAGATGCAAGACTAGTTATTTTGTTATGTTTCTTTGATTGTCAAGACATTGTAACTCTTTTAATCAATAAAACAATATTTCAAGTTCCATGTGTTATGAAACAATGATTCTGTTACAACACTCCCCGATGTTTCCGCCACGTTTTGTAGGTTCTACGTGGTCGGGGTGTGACAATCCAACACTTGGTCTACAACTGTTTTAACCAGTTGTGACTCGTTGTCAGTGTCAGACGGAGAGAATGTAACATCTATGTTTTCCGGTAACTCATTCTCTATTGTTCTCAGTTTGAGATTCAATGCCTCCTCCACCCCGTCTGGATATTTCTGAGTATAATGATTCCACATTGGGGGTGGAACATTTTTGAAAGCTGATTTAACTTCAGTTTGTTGAGGAACGATCTGATTAGTCACATATGAGGATGACAGATAACTGATCAACTTTTTGTCAACTTTTTCTGTCTCAATGCGCATCAGTTCAAGTTCCTTCTTTAGAGATGGGATTTTGTCCAGATGGATGTTAATCGACATTTGCTTTTCCATGACCGTAGCTTTGAGCAAATTAGCAATTTTATCATTTTCTTTACTTTCAGTGTGAATCATTTTAATTGATCTTGACAGAGTGTCATAAGCTTCTTTAACATCATTAAAATCAAATTTTAATTTGTCGTTAAACTTTTTCAACTCTTGAAACTGTTTGTCTTTTTCAAGACAATCCATGCATGGTTTCAAACAGTTTTCGCATGGCTTTTCAAGAATTGGATCAACTTTTTCAAAAACATTTTCTTGTTTATCATTTTTACTTTCCAATTTACCAAACTCTCCAGACTCAGACTCAGATTTCTCTTCGGATTCGGACTTCACATTTTCTGATTTGTCATCGGAATAGGACTTCTCTCCTGACTCATACGTATCACAAGTCTCGATAATTAACTCCTTTTCAACAGACACTGACTCTTGAGTTGCATCTTTGGTCTCATTGTTATCAGAAGGTGTTTTAGTTTGTTCTACCTCTTACAGCTTGACCATAAGAGCTTTGTCTGCTATTTCTTTCAAAGTCTCTTCATTCATTTTCTTTGAGACATCAATGATCTCTTGAACCGGAGTTTGTTCAACTTCGTACTGTGGGCAAAAACCCGTAGTCGGTTCACTAAAGAAACCTGCAAAAGAATCAAACACATTAGTTGGCATTATAGATTTAAATGCATTAGTAATAACCTCCTGTTCAGACTAGTAGACCGCTGCTGCCTCCTCTTCTAGATCTGCAAAACTTTCTTCATTCACCACTTCACTAACTTCTTCAACTTCAGGAACACAATCCTTGATTTCCGATTCCGGCTCTTCCATAATTTCAACCATCATTGCAAGACCACCTCCTGGAACGTACTTATCCCAACTGAAACCTTCTGGAATCTTTTCATCATCTTGATTCACCAAAAGAGCTTTTTCTGTTTGTTTGGATTGACTGTTCTCGATTTGTGGTCGTGAAATGAATGGTTGTTAACTGTTTTATGATAGATGGCCTGTTGGTAATAATCGTTGGCGAATGGATTCTGGTGGTTATTAACTTCTCTGTTCAGACATTCGTGCTTGAAGTGTCCCTTCTCTTTACACTTGAAGCAAGTCACCTTCGATTTGTCAAATTGATGTGTTAAAAATGCAACATATAAATTTCATCAAATGAGGCATAAAACTAACCCTTTTTTAGTACTAATGTTGGAAAAATTGTGCTTTTGTCTTCCTTTTGTATTTTCAGGGTTAAATGAGCTCAAATTAACAAAAGAAGCAAAAAGACATCAAAATCTAACATAAATACAAGAAAAGGAACAAGACGTGACATGCCCGACCCCACGACAACATCTTCCCAAGCAAAACAAGAGATCAGAAGCCTGAACACGCCCCGTGCTCAGCCAGCACGGGGGCGTGCCCAAGTGTCAGCAGAAAAGACAAAGTGGTAGAAGCTTCTATTGCCCACCACGGGGCCGTGCTCAGCGGACACGGGGCCGTGGTCAACTATAAGATTCGCACAATCCAGCAAATCTGCATAGTACAAAGATTCTTCTGCACCACGGGGTCGTGCTCAGCGGACACGGGGGCGTGGTCAACTAAAAAGACAAAACAGCATTAAATGAAGAAAGAGAAGGATGTGGACACGGGGCCGTGCCCGAGCTTCTATTCAGCCTATAAATAGAAGTGCTTGGCTAAAGCTCAAACCATCCCTTGGCACACCACCTCTCTGACACTTCACCCACCACCACCATAACACCATCATCCACCACCATCATCCATTGTCCATCGTAGTGTGTGTGAGTCGTCTCGGGATCCAAGATTGATCGTAAGAGTTCTTGACAATCAAGGCCATGTTTGCCTAAGTCTCTTACATCACTTGGTGAAGACAAAGTGTCTATTGTAATACTTTTTATTTCTAATCTTTTCGCACTTTTTACTTGGTTTTGTATTAATGACTTTAATAACTAGTTGCTTATGTTGAAGGTGAACTTTCCTTATCGTTTGTCCGTGGTGTCTTGGCATTATTTTACTGTCTATATAAAATAAAAGATTTTCACCATTCATATCTCCACGGTCTATATGGAGGTATGTTGGCTACCTGGTCGGGGGTTAAGGGAACGGTTTGGTAAAGGTCTTGCCATTGTTCAGCGTTTAGAGGTCCTGCAATGGACCTAGGTCAAATTTAGTAGGACCTCCTTCAATACTTGACGGTATTGGATGGCGGGGGTCCAAACTCTTTGACCCCCTCATAAGTTAACTACTATTAATACTATAACCCGGCTATTTAGGACTGTATCCCTGCTGACTCAGACTACTTAGTCGAGGGTAACGTCACCTCCAAAAGAGGGGCCTACCATAATTTGCATTAATAACTTAATTAATTATCTTCCAATAATCCACCCTTTTAGGATTGTATCCTTGCTGACTCAAACTACTGGGGTGAGGGTAACGTCACCTTCAAAAGAGGGGCCTACTACAATAACTAAGATAATCTCTTAAAATAGTGCAAAAGTGCGGAAATAATCAAAGGTTACACTAGATACGAGTCGGAACCAAGTGATTCATCTTGTCTATCTGTTTTTCTTTTTATTTTTATTTTCAGCATTTTAGTTAGTTTTTATTTTTCTTAGTTTAAAACATTTTTCTAAACTTTTTGATTTTATTAGACGTTGAGGATAAACCGGTACTAAAAGCTCTTGTGTCCTTGGATGACCTCGGTATCTTAGCAACACTATACTACGCTCACGATGGGTGCACTTGCCCATATGTGTGTCTAGTGTTAGTAAATATCGTATTTTATAAATTTAAAACTTGACTAAAAAGTGTTAAAGGGGCTTAAAATATACACCTAATATATATAACACTTCACACGCATCAAGTTTTTGGCGCCGTTGCCGGGGACACAAGGATTTTAAGAAAGTTAGGAATCAACGGCCTAATCAGTTTTTCAAAAATCCTTTTTAAACGCGCGCACTTTTTCTGCATTTTATATAGATTTGCATTTACAGTAACCTGTACACGGGGCCGTGTTCACTGAACATGGGGCTGTGCTGCACATTTTCATAAAAACACCCAGTAACAGTAGCTTGAACACGGGCCGTGGTCACTAAACACGCCCCGTGCTCAACGAAATCAGTAAATTTAATTAAAACGCCCAGATACAGATCCTGAACACGGGGCCGTGTCAACTGAACACAGGGCCGTGTCCAGCCTCTGTTTCCGTTTTTATTTTTGTTTTCTGGTCTCGAGACTTGGTTTTGGTCTGCTGAGTGATTATTATGGATCAATACTCAGGAGGTTACAACTACACCTATGAGGAGGATGATTATAGGGGTAATTATTGCACTAATTGTCGTAACTCACGCTCGGTTCAAAATAATCGCTCATATCAACCATCCAATTCATACACCTACTATGAGGAACCCAGGTACGAGCCATCGACTTCATACACATCCTATGAAGACCAAAGGTATGAACCTCCTCCCTCATACTCATATTTTGATGAACCAAGGTATGAGCCTTCATACTCATACTTTGAGGAACCAAGATATGAGCCACCACCTTCGTATGCTTATTATGAGGAACCATGGCGTGAACAAACCACCTCATATGAGTATTATAAAGAACAAAATTACGAACCTTATCCATCATATGCTTACAATGAAGAACAATGGTGCGAACCATCTACTTCATATGGGTATTATGAGGAACAAAGGATAGAACAACCGGATTCAAGCTTAGAAAATCCCGATTCTTTTTCTATAACCGAAGTAACCGATAGGATATTAGAACACATAAGAGTTATCGATCGCTGTATAAGAGAATCTCGCGCAAGGGAAGAGGAGTCCCGCGCAAGAGAAGAATTAAAAAAGGAAGAGATAACTGAAAGTGTAAAAATGGAAGAACAAATAAGTGAAAAACCGACACATGAGTTAAACAACGAAAAAGGTGAGTCCGACAAAGGTAAAATTCAAGAAGAGTCTAATTTTGAAGAAATTAATCTCTTGTCGCCTTCTTTTGAAAATCATTGTTTAGTACCCACTCATGCTAAGTTTTTAAAAGAGTTAAACACTAACACTAAAATTGACGAAACGGTAAGTGTTAAGTTAACTAATGATCAAACTTCGCTAATAAAAGAAGACCCATTTGAAATTAACATTACACCGGTTCCATGTTTCTTTCAAAATTCGTTTTTTAGTAATGTCACAATCGATAAAGATCTTTGTGTTAACATAATGCCAAACTACATTTTCGAAAATTAAGTATTAGTGATTTTTCTCCACTTCAAATACCCATTTTTCTATCCAATCAGAAAGTAATAAATCAATCGGTATAGTTGAGGATGTATTGGTTCAAACAAATCAAATGGTAATCCCGACCGACTTTGTCATCCTCGATGACGCTCCTCTAATGTTGGGACGACCATTTGTAAAAACTCACGAAGCTTTGAAAAACCGGAAGTTCAACAATCTACCTCTTCAATTAGGGGCATTTAAAAGAAGTGTCGATCTCGAACGGTCAATGAAATATCCATTCGGTAATAATGACCCCCTAATTGAAGATGAAGATGAACCACCCGATACAAGTGAAGAGATTGACCACTTTGTTGAAGGAGAGGTCGCCATAGAACAAACTTTTAAAGTTCTAGATCGAAATGAGCAACCAAATAAGGAGTCTCCTAAAGACCCACCACTTGAGCTCAAAGAACTTCCAAAAGGTTTGGAATATGCTTTTCTAGACAAAGAGGGTAATTTACCTGTAATTATTTCATCTAAATTAGATAGCTTAGAAAAAGAAAAATTAATTAGTCTTTTGAAAAAACATAAAAATGCAATAGCTTGGAAACTTGTAGACATAAAAGGAATTAGTCCTTCTATGTGCACACACAAAATTTTGATGAATGATGACTACAAATCGGTCATACAACCACAATGTCGAGTGAATCCAAATGTTCAAGAAGTGGTTAAAAACGAGGTCATCAAGTTACTTGATGCCGGACTTATCTATCCTATCTCCGATAGTCCTTGGGTAAGTCCCGTCCAAGTAGTTCCAAAGAAAGGAGGTATGACGGTAATAACTAACGAAAAGAATGAATTAATACCAACGAGAACTGTCACAGGATGGAGAGTATGTATAGATTATAGACGATTAAATGAAGCAACAAGAAAAGATCACTTTCCTTTGCCCTTCATTGATCAAATGTTAGAAAGATTATCCGGTCATAAATTTTATTGTTTCTTGGATGGTTTTTTCAGGTTACTTTCAGATCCCGATAGCACCCGAAGACCAAGAAAAGACAACTTTCACATGTCCCTATGGAACTTTTGCTTATCGACGCATGCCGTTTGGTCTATGTAATGCCCCCGCAACATTCCAACGTTGCATGGTAGCCATCTTCCATGACATGATAGAAAAGACAATGGAAGTCTTCATGGACGACTTTTCTATCTTTGGGGATTCATACGACCAATGCCTCGATAACCTTGAATGAATGCTATCCCGATGTGAGGAAACTAACCTCGCCCTTAATTGGGAAAAATGTCATTTCATGGTAACGGAGGGAATAGTACTCGGTCACAATATCTCAAGCGAAGGAATGGAGGTGGATCGAGCCAAAATAGATACCATTTCTAGATTACCACCTCCATCCTCCGTAAGAGCTATCAGAAGTTTCCTAGGGCATGCCGGATTTTATAGACGGTTTATCAAAGACTTTTCAAAAATCTCAAGGCCTCTAACAAAATTACTTGAAAAAGATGCCCCTTTCATCTTTGACAAGGATTGCAATCAAGCATTTCTAACCTTAAAAGAAATGTTAGTCAAGGCACCTATCATGATAGCGCCTGATTGGAAATTTCCTTTCGAAATCATGTGTGATGCTAGTTACTTTGCAGTTGGAGCTGTCTTGGGACAAAGAAAAGAAAAGCATTTCCACCCAATTTATTATGCTAGTAAAACACTTAATGATGCACAAGAAAATTACACAACAACTGAAAAAGAATTACTAGCTGTGGTATTTGCTTTTGATAAATTTCGTTCTTATTTTTTCTTTCTAAAACTATAGTCTATACAGATCATGCAGCCATTCGATATCTCTTCAAGAAGCAGGACGCAAAACCACGTTTGATTCGGTGGATTCTACTCCTCCAAGAATTTGACATTGAAATCAGAGACAAAAGAGGAGCAGAAAATACCGCAGCAGATCATCTTTCGCGCTTAGAAGACCCAGCTTTGGAGGCGACCAGGGACGAGCAAATCAACGAAAAATTTCCAACTGAGTCCCTGGAAATGGTGGAATACAAGGAAGAACCATGGTACGCCGACTATGCTAACTACCTAGCTAGCGGTATAGTCACAAAGGGATGGTCACATCATCAAAGAAAAAAATTCTTTGCCAATGTGAAACACTATTTTTGGGAAGATCCATATCTTTTCAAAATGTGTGCCGACCAACTCGTCCGACGATGCGTACATGGTAACGAAGCACGAAGAATTCTCCGCCATTGTCATGAAGGTCCATACGGAGGGCATCATGGTGCCGCTAGTACCGCACGAAAGGTATTTGATTCAGGATTTTATTGGCCAACCATTTACAAAGACGCCCAAAGTCTTGTCAAGACATGTGATGCTTGCCAAAGGACAGGTAATATTTCTTCCAAAAACGAAATGCCACAAAATGGCATTCTTGTTTGTGAAATTTTTGATGTATGGGGACTCGACTTTATGGGACCTTTCCCACCATCGAAAGGAAACAAATATATACTTGTGGCAGTAGACTACTTGTCTAAATGGGCCGAGGCCGAGGCACTTCCAACAAATGATGGAAGAGTTGTGGTAAGATTTCTAAAAAAATTATTCTCTCATTTTGGCACACCTAAAGCCTTAATAAGTGATAGAGGTACCCATTTTTGCAACCATCAACTTGAAATTTTTTTAACAAGATATGGGGTCTATCACCGGGTCTCAACAGCATATCACCCTCAAACAAACGGACAAGTCGAAGTGACTAATAGAGGTTTAAAACGAATACTCGAAAAAACCGTAGGGTTAAATAAAAAGGAATGGGCAGATAAATTAGATGATGCTTTATGGGCTTTTAGAACTGCTTATAAAACAACAATAGGTACAACCCCATATAAGCTAGTCTATGGAAAAAGTTGTCACTTGCCAGTAGAAATTGCACACAAAGCCTACTGGGCAATTAAAAATGTAAACTTAGATTTAGAATTTGCTGGTAAAAATCATTTTTTTCAATTAAATGAATTAGACGAGCTTAGGAATTATGCATACTTAAACTCTGAAATTTATAAGGAAAGAATGAAAAATTTGCATGACAAACACATTAAACCTAATGAATTTCGGGTAGGAGATCTAGTTCTTTTGTTTAATTCACGACTTCGATTATTTCCTGGTAAATTAAAGTCTAGGTGGTCAGGACCATTTTCCATCACCCATATTTTCCCACACGGTGCAGTAGAAATTAAATCTCGAAATGGGCCTCCATTTAAAGTCAATGGCCAACGGCTGAAACTCTATCAAGGATTCATTGAGGATGAAGAAGAAGAGATCTCGCTTCAAACGGTGGAAGAATAAAACATCATACCTGGTAAGTTACGAACGATTGAGACGACATCTTAAGCGGTAAGTTTTCTAACCTAAGTTTTTGGGAAACAAGGGCACTCACACGAGCACTGGAATTTTTTTTTTAAAAAACTTTGCTCGGCACGAGGCCGTGTCCGCTGGACACGGGGCCGTGTCCGCTGGACACGGGGCCGTGTCCACGCTGCAGTCGGGATAAATCCCCTTTTTCAAAACAGTTACTTCATTCCACACGCCCCGTTTCCCTGAAAACGCTCTGGTTCCAGGCGATTTTTCGCAAAATTTCGACGTCTCCTATCGCTCTAACAACATCAAGGTATGATTCTATCACTTCTAGTAGTTAGATTAGTTACTTGCATGTAGTTAAAACTCCAAAAATTTGGGGAAAAATCTAGGGTTCTTGAAGTTCATCCGGATCGAACCTCAAATTTTTGTTTAGATCTGTTTGCATTTAGTTAGATTAGTGTTATGGGAAGTAAATACACTTGTATTGTTCATAGATTCGTCCGATTTCGCACAAAAACCCCAAACCCTTGTTCTTGACCCGAAAAAGATAAAATTGAAGGGGCAAACGGGATATTTTGGGGAAAACGGCACTTAGGGTTTCATTTTCGGGGGAAACCGCACCTATTGGACCAAAAAAATTTCAAGTTTTCGAAACCGGGTCGAAAAATGAAATTTTTGAGTAATAGACGCCTGGACACGGGGCCGTGTCCGCTGAACACGGGGTCGTGTCCAGCCCACTGTTTGCAGTTTTGTCCGAAAATACTTCTGTTTCGTGCTAACTTTTGGTGTATTCTTTCAGATGGCTAGGAAGTTCACAAGATTTAACGCCAATGAGCTCGATGCTAGAGCTCGATACGAGATACTTCAAACAAGGCCGGAGGAATACCTGAGGCAAGCATGCACGGAACTGTTAACTATGGTGAATCAAATCGACCGTTTCAACAACATTGTCACGGGACCACTCAGAGTCGCTCTAACAACTCGACTCCGTTCCGTCCACGAATGTACTTTGGAATTTTATAGCACCTTCACATTCAACTCAAGGTGTGACCCATTCGACAATGATGGGGTGGCATTCCGATGTGGCGGAACAAAGTATTCGATCTCTATGGCACAATTTGGGTCGATTGGCGGGCTGTATGCGGAAGAGGATGCGGGAAATGAGGAAAATACTGGAGGAATGCGAGAGATAGGTGAGAACGAACGCCAAGCCATTTGGGCTCAGATTGGTGAAGGGTACTACAATCCGAGCAGCACTAAGAGTACGAAGTTGAGGGATCCGCTATACAGATACATTCATAGGCTCCTCGGCTACTCTCTTAGCCAAAGGCATGATAGTAGTGGCGTCGTTGGGTTAAGAGATTTGGTTGTCCTCCACTGCATCCACAACCGCAGGCCGCTCGATGTTCCATTCCTCATGCTCCGAAACATGCATCACAACCGCCTTGCTAGTGCACCGATTCCTATCTTCTTTGGGGATGGGTGTACCGTCTCTTTAGGCAGTTCGCCCACATACCTAGGTCATTTGAGAGGAGCCCATGGTCGGGTATGGTGGATATACACGTATGCCGCTCAATGAACCTGATTTATGAGGCGGAAGACGGGACGGTAAGCTTTCAAAGGATGCAAGGTCATGCATGGAACCCGCAAGAAGCGCTTGTCCTCCAAGCTCCGCAACATCATCAGTACCAATACCAACCCCATGGTGATCCGGGCCAATCATCCTCCTCGGGAGGCGGTTTTCCTAACTTTCAAAGTTTGCATGATTTGTTGCAGGAAAACCTTATGTGCACCAGGAACACCTATAACATGGCGAGCAACACCTACCACCGGGTCGGAGCTATCGAAAGAAACATATCCGATATCCAAGATGATATTGGATATATTCGAGACCACATTGCACGCCATGGAGGGGATGATGATGATGATGACGATGACGATGCCATGGAATAGGCGGGAAGAGCGGAGGAAGAGGAGGTTGTTTGATGGTTTCGCAGGTTAACCCTTTTTCACTCTTGAACAATTGATGGCCTGCGTGCCAAGTGTTGAACAATTTACTTTCCCTAACTTCTTTTATTTTCTGCATTTATTTTTCTTTTAACTTTGACATGGATGTTAACTTTGGTAAAAGTAGGATGTTTGCTATGTTTTGGTGGAGTGTTTATTGATTAAACAGGTACAAACGAGGCTTAAAGTACTAATCATTAGTACTCTTAAAGCCGGGACAGGAAAAACGAAGAAAGAAACCTGTTTTTCAACTTTGCAGACTATCCACACGGGGTCGTGTCCAGCCGACACGCCCCCGTGCCCACTCCCCTGAACCTGCTGATTGTTTTAATTCTGCAGACCTTGACAGACACGGGGCCGTGTCCAACCAACACGCCCCCGTGTTCACCTTCTGTAAGTTTTCGTTACTGGCACCTGAGCACGGGGTCGGGTCCACTCAACACGGGGTCGTGCCCAGGTAACCAGTAACACAAAATTTTTGCTTTTTACACCTCTTTACACATTCAATCAACCTAAAAACTTATTTTTGGGACACATTGAGGACAATGTGTAATTTAAGTGTGGGGGGGGGGGGATGCTAAAACCTTGAATCTTGCAAGTCCTAAATACAAGCCTTACACAAAACTCTATTGGAATCGCTAATCACCCCAAATTTTTTCAAAAAATTTCATTTTTTTTACTTGTCTAGGTTTAACTCGGGAAATTCAAGTTCTCAAAAAGGTTATATTTTTACGAATTTACAACCGATAGCGTCGTGATAAAAAGAACCAACATAAGAAAATTATGAAAAGGCATGACAAGCTTAGTTAAAATTTGATTATATATACTTGATCACATAAAAACCCATTCCCACGAAAGTGAGTTTTGAGCCTTTATTGAGCATACAATTACATATCATTAGACTAAATGCTCATTTTTCGTTTCTTGTGTGAAAGCCGCTTGGTTCTTACGACTCTAGAACTTGCCATGACGATACATTCCCGGTCCTTACCAACTTAAACCCGAGTAAGTAAATGATGGAGGCATTAGGACTAACCCTTTTTATTTCTACACCATTATTTTTCTTTTTTTTTTACCACCTACCCAAAATCCCCCTAGTTAGCCCCTTTGAGCCTAAACCTTTTCATTTCATAACCCAAACCAAACACCCTTTTACCCACCAAAACCTTTTTATTTTTAACCCTTTGTTTTAGTAACAAGTTCAGTTTTTCGTGTGACTCTGAAAAAAAAAAATATATATATATATATATATAAATTTTGTGTTGATGATGAAGCAAAAGAAAATAAACAAACAAGTTCATCAAAAATAACTTTGTTTGAATAATAGCTTCATCAAAATAAAAGTTACAAAAATAGAAAGTCTTACGAAAACTGACACTTGTTACGCTTTTTGCCCTTTTTCTACTAACCACTAACCACCAACCCAACCACCTACCTTTAACCCAAGCCTAACCCTTCACCCACAAAGTCCTCTTGATATTTACAAAGGTATATAAGTTAAAAAGGAGGAGGATTGATTGCTTGGCAAGCCTATGGTAGGAATAAGTTCCATGCCGCTCTCGAGCGATCCACAAAAATACATTTTCGGCTGAGTGTTGAGTGATCCCCGTGAGGTATGTGAACTTGTATATAAATAGAATTTTAAAGAGGCATGTTATGCCCTAATAAGTAATTTATCTTATGAAAAGTTTTAAATAAATCATGACGAATAGGATTGTAAATAAATAAAAATAAAATTAAATAAAAAATCTTGGAAATCCCGACACTCTACGACAAGCCCAAAAACCTTCTTCTCTACCCATTCCATTTGGGAGTGTAATAGCCACATATTAAAGAGTTTTGCTTGAGGACAAGCAAAGATTCGAGTATGGGGGTATTTGATGTGTTAAAAATGCAACATATAAATTTCATCAAATGAGGCATAAAACTAACCCTTTTTTAGTATTAATGTTGGAAAAAGTGTGATTTTGTCTTCCTTTTGTATTTTCAGGGTTAAATGAGCTCAAATTAACAAAAGAAGCAAAAAGACATCAAAATCTAACATAAATACAAGAAAAGGAACAAGACGTGACATGCCCGACCCCACGACAGCATCTTCCCAAGCAAAACAAGATATCAGAAGCCTGAACACGCCCCGTGCTCAGCCAGCACGGGGGCGTGCCCAAGTGTCAGCAGAAAAGACAAAGTGGTAGAAGCTTCTATTGCCCACCACGGGGCCGTGCTCAGCGGACACGGGGCCGTGGTCAACTATAAGATTCGCACAATCCAGCAAATTTGCATAGTACAAAGATTCTTCTGCACCACGGGGTCGTGCTCAGCGGATACGGGGGCGTGGTCAACTAAAAAGACAAAACTGCATTAAATGAAGAAAGAGAAGGATGTGGACATGGGGCCGTGCCCACTGGACACGAGGCCGTGCCCGAGCTTCTGTTCAGCCTATAAATAGAAGTGCTTGGCTAAAGCTCAAACCATCCCTTGGCACACCACCTCTCTCACACTTCACCCACCACCCACCACCACCATAACACCATCATCCACCACCATCATCCATTGTCCATCGTAGAGTGTGTGAGTCGTCTCGGGATCCAAGATTGATCCTAAGAGTTCTTGACAATCAACGCCATATTTGCCTAAGTCTCTTACATCACTTGGTGAAGACAAAGTGTCTAGTGTAATACTTTTTATTTCTAATCTTTTCGCACTTTTTACTTGGTTTTGTATTAATGACTTTAATAACTACTTGCTTATGTTGAAGGTGATCTTTCCTTATCGTTTGTCCGTGGTGTCTAGGCATTATTTTCTGTCTATATAAAATAAAAGATTTTCACCATTCATATCTCCACGGTCTATATGGAGGTATGTTGGCTACCTGGTCGGGGGTTAAGGGAACGGTTTGGTAAAGGTCTTGCCATTGTTCAGCGTTTAGAGGTCCTGCAATGGACCTGGGTCAAATTTAGTAGGACCTCCTTCAATACTTGACGGTATTGGATGGCGGAGGTCCAAACTCTTTGACCCCCTCATAAGTTAACTACTATTAATACTATAACCCGGCTATTTAGGACTGTATCCCTGCTGACTCAGACTACTTAGTCGAGGGTAACGTCACCTCCAAAAGAGGGGCCTACCATAATTTGCATTAATAACTTAATTAATTATCTTCCAATAAACCACCCTTTTAGGATTGTATCCTTGCTGACTCAAACTACTGGGGTGAGGGTAACGTCACCTTCAAAAGAGGGGCCTACTACAATAACTAAGATAATCTCTTAAAATAGTGCAAAAGTGCGGAAATAATCAAAGGTTACACTAGATACGAGTCGAAACCAAGTGATTCATCTTGTCTATCTGTTTTTCTTTTTATTTTTATTTTCAGCATTTTAGTTAGTTTTTATTTTTCTTAGTTTAAAACATTTTTCTAAACTTTTTTATTTGATTAGACGTTGAGGATAAACCGATACTAAAAGCTCTTGTGTCCTTGGAGGACCTCGGTATCTTACCAACACTATACTACGCTCACGATGGGTGCACTTGCCCATATGTGTGTCTAGTGTTAGTAAATATCGTGTTTTATAAATTTAAAACTTGACTAAAAAGTGTTAAAGGGGCTTAAAATATACACCTAATATATATAACACTTCACACGCATCAAAATCCAAGTTTAGGATCAGGACCTGCAAGACTACTTCTTCCGGTAATTTCCATGAACCTCTGAGCTCTTCTCACAATGCTCGCCATACACCATTTTATGTCGATGACTTCTAGTTCCTCGGGATCAATTTGATCGTAATCTTCTTTAGTCATGTCTGGGTTACCAATTCGTCCGGCTACTAGACTCTTGTAAGACTCAAGTACAGAAGTTAGAAGTGCTATATGCTACTTTGCTGCTGTCTCGGTAAAATCTTGACCGTTTTTTATATTAACAGCAATATTGCACTGTATCCCACGACTATAACTCTAATTGTTCGAACCTGAAGAACTTTGAGAAGAAACCTGTTCTTGAGAACTCTAAACCTTAGGATTCGGTTCGTAATTTGTAAACGGTGAAAAGTTGTTGTTAGCCATGCTTTGAGATACTCCCGATGAAGACTCTGCACTGAATGCCGTTTGAATCTTTGGACTCGGAGCAGATGTGGAAGATGAGTTTCCTTTGTAATAAAGCTGAACATCTTGCTATACGTTTGCAGATTTCATTTTCTTCATCTTCCTAAGTTCAAGCTCATGAGCTTCAATTCTTTCGATAAACGTACTCAAATTGAAACACACGTATTCCAAATTATTCTTCAAAATCAATAAGAATGTACCCCACTCTTCTTGTGGTAGTGCGTCAGCCAACTTATCAACCCACTCTTCGTCTGATTTATCTATATTCAAACGTTTCATCTCCACTACCAAGTGACAGTACCTCTCAATCAACTCTTTCGTTGATTCTCCTCTGATAGCAGTAAATATGTCGAATTCTTTTTTCAGTAGTGCCTTTTTGCTTTTGATTATTGAGACACTCCCAAGAAATTTGATTTTAAGAGCGTTCCAAATAGATTGCGCATCACCCTGATGCTGTAACAGTACCAAAATGTCTTCCTTAATTGCCTGTTGCAATATACTGACCATCTTCTTCTCGACTTTAAAGTTTTCTTGTTCAGCCGGAGTTAACGTGTTAAGTGTTTTCGGAAGGCCAGCATCATTCATAGGAACTACATATTTCGTTTCAACTTTCAGCCAACATTCGAGGTGATTCGCCTGAACCCACGTGCGAAATCTATCCTGCCACCCCGAATAATCTTCAATGTTGAGCAGTTTCGGTGGTTTTTGCATGGTTCCTAGCTCATTCTCCATATTCACATTCTGGGCTATACTTGCTGGAGTTTGAGTAGTCATACCTCCTCCGAAAAACGCATTGTAAAACTCTTGAATGTCCATTTTTATACTTTGAAAAATGTTTCGAAAAATTTATAAGTTTTAAAAATTACAATTTCAATCGACCTGGACTTTCAGACGACCTGGACTACAAATGACCTGATTTCAAACGACCTGATTTCAAACGACCTGAACTATCCAAACCGTGCGAGGTGACAAATAACAGTAAAAAAAATTTTCAGTTCGTGCGGTCTGATGGATTCACACGATCTGGATAACACCTCAAACAATTTAAAAAAATTTCTAAGTTTTGAACAATTTCACACGGTCTGATCACTCAAGTCATACGAGTTGGTCACAATGTTTGAAACTTTCAAACGAGGTGATATAAGTTCACACGATCTGATCTCAGCTCGTGTGATCTGGTCACACCGTTTGAAATTTTCAAACGATCTTGTCCAAACTATGCGATCTGGTCATGATTTTCAAACGGTTTGAACAAAAATCAAACGATCTGATCAATTTCACACGATTTGAACATCATTTTCACTCGTTTTGGACAGTTTCACTTCGTTTGAAGAATTACCTTATCAAAATTTCAAGTTTTTGACATTTTTGGATCAATTTTAATTTGATTTATAGTCTGCAACTTTGTACAATTGTTCAAAATGATGGTTTACACATAATATCTAAAATTCAGTCCATTTTATCCGTGAATTCATCTGAAAATCCAAGAAAGAGTATAAGTATATGATTCTAAACCGTTCAAAACACTGATATCAACAGATTTGACTCATCATGTGCTCTGATACCACTTGTAGGATCGATGAATCGTCGAAACGAGTCAATCAGAGTCAGAGCTAGTTTCTAGAAAGGTGAAATCTAACTAGAAACCTTGCATCAGTGTTAGAACAGGAGTAGAAGAGTAGAAAGTCACTTTAAACATGTTCTTCATTGATTTTAGACGTTTTAGTACAGAGAGAATCAGACAGCAGTTTGGTACAAAATTCTCCAGAAAGTTACAAATGAAGAACACTACTGGCCTATTTATAGACCTACCAGATCGCATGGGATAACACACCCAGACCGCACGAGCTGGACAAGCTCACCTCGTGCGACCTGACCAATCAGGTCGTGCGACCTGGCTAAAACACAAAAACTTAACATTTCGAAACACAAAGCTAGCCTATTACATATAAATGACACGACATAGACTGATGACGCAGGCAATAGACATTATGCATCAACATTTTTAGTTAATGATGTTTATGCTAAAGTATAACTTGACTCTGATGCAAAACAAATTTTTATCAATACTTCTTTCTGCAAACTTCTCAATCAACCATTAACTAAACTTCAACAAGACTGTCTAGTGGAAACGCCAAATGGAAATTTTATCAAGATAAGCGAAATCCTGCAGGGGGCAAGGATAGAAATTCTAAACCCTAATTTTATTGCTAACCTTTTTCCAATGAATCTAGCCGGATTTGATGTTGCATTAGGAATGGATTGGTTGGTAGCCAATCATGCTAGAATTTTATGTGATCAAAACTTTGTACAAGTAAGTACACCAAATGGTGAAAAGATCACAATTAAGGGAGACAAGCCATCGAAAACCACAAAGTTCATCTCTGTGATGAAAGCTGCAAGTTATTCAAGGAAAGGAGGAATGGTGTATATGATTTCAGTTATCATTAACACCAAAGGAAAAGAATTAAAAGCTATTCCTGTAGTATCTAAATTCCCAGACGTTTTTTCCAGAACAATTACCTGGATTACCACCAGATCGAGATGTTGAATTTAGAATTCACCTAATACCAGGAACGACACCGATTGCCAAAGCACCATATCGACTAGCACCGATGGAGATGCAGGAACTGAATAAACAATTGGACGAACTACTTGAAAAAGATTTTATACAGCCTAGTTCATCACCATGGGGAGCACTGGTGTTATTTGTCAAGAAGAAGGATGGATTGATGCGTATATGCATAGATTATCGGGAATTGAATAAGGTAACGATTAAAAATCGGTACCCACTACCAAGAATCGATGATCTATTCGATTAACTTCAAGGAGCTCGATTCTTTTCTAAGATCGATTTACGCTCAGGATATCATCAATTGAAAGTACAGGAAGAGGACATTCCTAAAACTGCTTTCAGAACAAGGTACGGTCATTACGAATTACAGTAATGCCATTTGGTTTAACAAATGCTCCAGCCTCATTCATGGACATGATGAACAGGATATGTAAACCATACCTGGATAAATTCATAATTGTCTTTATAGAAGATATTCTAATTTACTCTAAGAATAAGGAAGAACATGCGGAGCATTTGCATACACTTCTGACATTGTTAAGAAAAGAAAAGCTTTATGCTAAATTCTCAAAGTGTGAATTTTGGTTACAAGAAGTGCAATTCCTTGGACATCTGGTTAATCATGAAGGAATTCATGGGTATCCCACAAAGATCGAGGTAATTACCAATTAGAAACTCCCTGCGTCACCTACAGAAGTAAGAAGTTTTCTTGGATTGGTAGGATATTATAGACGCTTTATTGAATATTTCTCTAGAATAGCTATTCCATTAACTAAGCTGACTTGCAAATCAGTTAAGTTTGACTGGGGAACAAAACAGGAGGAAGCATTTTGGATTTTGAATCAAAGGTTAACCAATGCACCAATACTCGTGTTACCTAAAGGAACCGAAGACTTTGTAGTCTATTGTGACGCATCTAGGTTAGGATATGGATGTGTGTTGATGCAACGTCAAAAGGTAATAGCTTATGCCTCAAGACAGCTTAAGAAGCATGATGAGAATTAACAACCCATGATCTAGAATTAGGAGCCAAAATTTTTGCCCTTAAGATTTTGAGACACTATATTTATGGTAGTAGGTTTGTTGTCTTCACAGATCATAAGAGTTTAAGATATGTCTTTGGGCAAAAGGAATTAAACATGAGGTAGAGACGTTGGATGGAAATTCATAGTGATTATGATTGTGATATCCAGTATCATGTAGGAAAAGCTAATGTAGTAGTTGATGCTTTAAGTCGAAAGTATAATGAAAAGCCAAAATGAGTACGCTCTCTCAGACTAAATCTACAGATAGATTTAAATGAGAAAATTAGAAAGATACAAGAAACAACATTCAAGGATGATACTGAAGGTTTAAAAGGTATGATTAAGAAATTAGAAAAAGGAATAGATGGAATTTGGAGATTCCATAAGAAAAGGATCTGGATACCTATTCAAGGAAACCTACGAGACAAAATTTTAGAAGCCCATAAGTCTAAGTATACAATTCATCCTGGAAGTGACAATATGTATCAAGACTTCAGAAAAAATTTCTGGTGGATAGGAATGAAAAAGGATATAGCCAATTATGTTGCTAAATGTCTAACATGTTCATAGGTTAAAGTTGAACATCAGAAACCTTCAGGATTATTGCAGCAATTAGAAATGCCAATATGGAAATGAGAATTGATAACAATGGACTTTGTTACCAAATTACCCAAGACACGAAAAGGTAATGATACAATCTGGGTGATTGTAGACAAATTAACCAAATCTGCTCATTTCTTACCAATGAAGGAAACATTCAGTATGGAACAGTTAGCTAAGTTATATGTAAATGAAATAGTTTCCTTACATGGAATTCCTTTATCTATCGTGTCTGACAGAGACAACCGTTTTACTTCTCATTTTTGGACAAGTTTCCAAAAAGCCATGGGAACTAGATTAAATCTAAGCACAACTTATCATTCTCAAACGGACGGACAAAGCGAAAGGATAATTCAGACAATGGAAGACATGCTTAGAGCCTGTGTAATTGACTTCGGAGGGAATTGGGACGATCATTTACCATTAATAGAATTTTCCTACAACAACAGTTATCATACCAGCATCAATGCTGCACCATTTGAAACTCTTTATGGACGAAAATGCCGAACTCCAGTCTGTTGGGCAGAGATTGGAGAAAAACAACTATCAGGGCCTAAGATTGTACAAGAAACAACAGACATAATTATTCAAGTCAAGGAAATACCAAAAGCAGCACGAGATCGTCAAAAGAGCTATGCAGATAACAATGAAAACCATTGGAATTTCAAGTTGGAGACAAGCTATTACTAAAAGTTTCTCCATGGAAAGGAGTAGTCAGATTCGTTAAAAGAGGAAAGTTAAGCCCAAGATATGCTGTACCTTTTGAGATTATCAAATGAATAGGACTAGTAGCTTATCAGCTACAATTGCCAAAGGAAATGGCAGGAATACATGATGTATTTCATGTCTGCAACCTCAAAAAGTGCTTAGCAGACGAATCACTAATAGTACCTCTTCAGGACATAGAGATAAATGAGAAGCTTAAGTTTGTAGAGAAACCACTTCAGATTGAAGATAGAAAGATCAAGAATCTCAAGCACAAGAGGTTAGTTCTGGTCAAAGTTAAATGGGATTCAAAGAGAGGACAAAAATACACATGGGAACTCGAGTCAGAAATGCAACGAAAGTATCCACACCTATTCCAGAGAATCTCGAGGACGAGATTTAAAACAAGGTGGGGAGGATATAACAACCCTCGAAAACTGCTCCTAATACACCCTGTATACGCTAAACAGGACCCACATAACTTTTGTTTTTATTGGAAACAAACAAAATCATTATTTTATGTGGCTCACGGCCCGCGACGAGGGAGACCTAGGTGCCTCGCGGGGCACGACACCCTATTACGTACCGGACACCCAAGATGACACGTGTCCCAAAACATGTTGTAGCTACACTCGTGACTAACCTGGCCTAACCCTAGCTAGGAGGATGTGGCGGCCCGCGACAGGCCAAGCCTGTGGGCATCGCGGGGCGCTAGGGACCAATAAAACAGCTATAAATAGCTCCTTCGAGCAGCAATTCATTCCGTTCAAAATTTTCTCTTTCTCTCAACTTCTAATAGGCGAAAATTATCAGTTATTATACCCCTAAAACACGAAGCTTTGCCTCATTTTAAGTATTTTAACCCCCGATCACTGATTCGTTACCCTACCCGATTCATTTAGGACCCACCAACGCATGTCGAGGCACTACCTGACTAAGTTCGTTGGGGTTCTGTCTCGTGTTGTTTGGCTAAAGTGATTTGGGTTATCTTACTAACACGTGTTATAACAACCCTCCTAATATATTTAAAACGTCCTGATACGCCCTAAAATGCACCCCGTATACGAAAAATAGGTCCGAAATACCTTAATTTTAACAAAAATCAAATAAAACAAAATTTAAGGGTCTCTGGCGGGGTGCGACAGACTACCCTTAGTCCGTCGCGGGGAGCGAGCACTTGGCCACCAGGCCGCCTCCTGAGCTGCCACGAGTCAAGTGCGTGTCGAAGCTAGTAGCCGACTCAACCAAGCTAGGGCCTACCCTATCCTAGCTCGCGGGGAGCGACGACCTCCCTTGTCTCCGTCGCGAGGCGCGAGAAACCAACCGAACAACCCTATAAATAGAGGCCATCGGCTTTCAGGCGAAATCATTATGAAATTTATAATTCTCTCTCAATTTTTCTATAGTAGAAATAATCTTCGGGTATTATACCGCCCTAATTAGCGAAGCTCTACCTCGTTGTATGTATTATAACCCCCGATTACGTATTAGATACGCTGCCTGATTGATCTAGTGCTCCGTAACGCATGTCGAGTGTCTGCCTGACTTAGTCGTTGGAGTTCTGTCTCGGGGATGGTATAACTAATGTAAATATTGGGTTATTATACTAATGTGTGTGCATTGTTTAATTTATTAGATTATAACCAGGAAATCACAAGGAAAAACCTAAAGTAGCAATGTGAGTTTATCCTCGTTTTGTAAATTCTTTTATAAACTGTTTTACAAAACCTTAATTATTTTACATGATAATTAACAGTGATTGAATATTTGTAATTCTACAATTATCGTCGGTATGTTGGGGTTTTGTATACAAAATTTGTTACTACACTGTGAGTAGTAGCATGACCACCAGTCATGGACTGACAGTGCCGTGGGTGGTAATTAAAGTAGATGTAAACAAATGTAATTGCTGGATTGCCCTCAATGCTGTAAAATGATAAAACTTGTTTTGATTAAACTGGGAATCAGTCACATGTATTTCCCACTGACAAATGTTTTTAAAACACGTTTTAGGTAACAAAATGTGAAATCCAAATAGAAGCCAGCTGGAGAGCATTGAAGGCTTGGAAAAGTTGCTATAAAGTTACCTAAATAAAGAAGATGCTTTATTTCAATAAATTAGGGTTTCTCCCTACAAACTGATTATGAATGGAAACTTGCGTTTTACCCATATGTTTATTATTTATAAAATGTGGTGTTTTACTCTGATAAAATATTTCCTAAATACGGTACAGATGTAAATTCTGCTACCAAATTAAATAAACACCGATACCACCGAATGTGTGAAGCTCGCGGCCGCCCGCCCCCCGGGGCAAGAGGTCGGGGGTTGCGACAGGAGGTGGTATCAGAGCCACAACCACTGATTTCAGCCACAGAAGTGTTCTGCAGACATTGAAATTGTCAATTCTGTTAGGAAATAATCTATGTAATTATGTGCATACGTGTGTATTATAATTTTGTGTTATTTGACAATCTGTTAGTTTACAGTAAGAATGATCAAGGACCGTCGGACGCTTATCGTCAATTATATAGTTCTCCTAAAGATGAAGGAACTTCCTCCCAGCCTACTCCTTCGGGGTACTCAGCTGACACAGAAGAGGAGATTTCCGTATTCAAAGCACAATCCGCAGAACCATTCCCTACCAAAAAGAGTGGATGGTTCAGTCAGGGAGCCCATGAGCGTAGGAAAAGAATGAGGAAATTAAAGCAACAGAGGGCTTTAGCTGCAGCAAATAGGGAAATGAACGCCCAGACCCAAGATATAATCAATAGGAGACTAGCCAACTTTCACATATTAGCTACTACCGTCGCCGACCCAAACCTAGAACAAGTCATTGCACCACTGTTTCCCACTCAACCCATGGAAATAGAAACCAACCAAGATGTGACAACTCGTATTTCAGAACCTATCTTTTGTGTTTAATGTAACGTGTATGAACTCTATGTGACTAATTGATATGTTAGTTTTAATGAATAAATGTTACATGTTATGTGAATGTGTGTAATGTATGTATATAATGTAATCGCACAACCCTAGCCCAATCGTACATGCTCATTCGGGCCACACTTCTTGTACTCGAAACCGAAAGGGCAGCCCATGTAAAGGGGTCAGCCCACTCCTTTTATGCGCATATAATCACCTCTTGTGGGGTTTTGTTCCTCATTATTTTCAAATACTCAAAACACACCAAACCCTAAATCTTTCTCACTCTCCCTCTCAAACTCGATGGCAGCAACATCCCTTCTTCCTCGAAGTTTTCTTGATTTGGATCATCCTTGTTCTACCTTCTAACCGGTTAGTGTTTCATGATTATTATTTTGGTTGGATGATATTGTGATTTATATGTTCCTACATAATGATTTACGAATGACATATGATTGGTTATGATATAAATTGATGAGGTTAGTGTTCATGTAAATCGGCTCACATGTGTAGTATGTGTAGATCTAAATAGGGTTCCATAGTTTTGTGATGTTAATGATGATCTAGAACCGAAGGCATTTAAAAGGCTGTTATGAAAGTATATGTGGATGATTTGTGGGGTTGTTATGTTAGGATGCATACTAGTGATGAAGAACATGGGCCGTGTTAATATGTTTAAGTGTTATGATTGCTCTTTATGTTTTGTACATGATTAGGGTTCATAAGAAGGTGATGTTGAAACTCTAATTTGATCGATTTTGGTATGATTGGAAACTGTTAATTGGTGTTGGTGCATGTTTGTGACAACAGCTTAGATTTGGTCTTTGGATATCTTGTAATTAGATAAACGATAAACAGTTAACGGGTTTAGCTTTGTATTAGTGAGTTAATAGAGTTTGGGCTAAACAAAACCCACATTGGGTGATGGGGGACGATTTGGGCCTAGCCCATGTAGGAACCCATGTCTAATGTTGCAACCTTGTGTTATATAAACAAGGTTAGGCTTTAGGGTTTAGGTTAATCAGCCAAAATAGTTTGTGTGAAAGTATATGTGGATGATTTGTGGGGTTGTTACCAGGTTTGAAGATTCCAGATGATTGGATAGTGATGCGAGCGCCAAGGAGAAATGACACTTATGTCATGGACATGGGTGCTAAGGATCCAACTGCTGTGGTGGCGTGTTTACTATCAAAAGCATCTGAAGCTGAATCGATGTTGTGGCATAGACGCATGGCCCATATTCACTATCGAAAAATGAATTACCTAGTTAAAAATGAGCTAGTGAAAGGGGTTCCAATGCAGAGGTTTCAAGTGGAAGATAAATGTCTTCCATGTCAAAAGGGAAAACAACATAAGAAACCTCACAAATCTAAAATAGTAAATTCCATAGATGCCCCTTATGAATTACTTCACATGGATTTATTCGGTCCAGTGAACGTGAGGAGCATAGGTGGAAAGTACTATTGTTTAGTTGTCACAGATGATTACTCACGTTATTCATGGGTTTTCTTTTTAGGTACAAAAGATGAGACGGCGGAGATGCTGATAGATCTTTTTACGAAATTGGAAAACGTCCATGATGCAAGGATCAAGAGGATAAGGAGTGATAATGGCACGAAGTTCAAGAATCGCATTCTGGATCTCTACTGTCTTCGAAAGGGAATAGAACATCAATATTCTGCTCCTTATACACCTCAACAAAATGGAGTTGCTGAGAGGAAAAACAGGACGTTGATTGAAGCGGCAAGGACGATGCTTTCAGATTCAAAGCTACCAGTTCTTTTCTGGGGAGAAGCTGTGAATACAACTTGCTACGTCCTAAACAAAGTTTTGACTGTTAAACGTTTTAATAAAACTTGTCATGAATTGATGTTTAACAAGAAACCAAACTTAGAAGGCTTTGAACCATTTGGATTACCCTGCACCATTGTGCGTAATAAAGATAAACAAAAATTTGGTGAGGTGGCTGACGATGGCTACTTTCTAGGTTACGTGCCTGGCACACCGAATAAAAGGGTTTTTAATCTAAAAAC
Organism: Helianthus tuberosus; assembly: GCA_030545235.1. Classification (NCBI taxonomy): domain Eukaryota; kingdom Viridiplantae; phylum Streptophyta; class Magnoliopsida; order Asterales; family Asteraceae; genus Helianthus; species Helianthus tuberosus. The sequence goes on from JARYGA010000601.1 coordinate 29,345, forward strand.
TGGTAAAATTGAGGTTGTGTTTAATGTGGAAATTACTTCCTACAAACCTCAACAATCAACGAGTGGTCCTGCTATATTATATGATTATGAAAGCACTTTTAAGTCATTTAATATTCCTGAGTTTCCAAATGCAGATGATTCTCAGTTGATTCAGACAATGATTGGTGGAGACGATGAAGGCGAGTTCATGCCTAGATCGAATGTTGATATGACAGATGCCACGGAAACTTCCAAAGGTGCTGCCGATCCTGATTCAAGCGATAGTGACTCTGAACCCATTGAGGGGGAGGATTTCATTAATCCATTTGCCGATCAGAACAATCAAGGGGAAGTTGGATCAAACCTGGGTGATAATCTAGAAGTCGATACTATTGCTACTACACGAGCAAATAGGGATCATCCAGTTGACATGATACTTGGGGATCCTACTGCAGGTGTTCAGACGAGAAGAAGCATAGCAGCGAATTCTGGCTTATTTGTGTCGATTGAGAAGACTGGGATTGTGAATGAGTGCTTGTATAGTTGCTTTATTTCCCAAGAGGAGCCGAAGAACATTCATATGGCTCTTAAAGATAATTCATGGGTTGAAGCTATGCAAGAGGAATTGGTACAGTTTGCTAAGTTGAAGGTTTGGGAGTTAGTTGACCTTCCTAAAAGTGAAAGAGAAATTGGCACTAAGTGGGTGTTTAAGTGCAAGAAGGATGACAGAGGGATAGTGACGCGAAACAAGGCTCGATTGGTGGTAAAAGGTTTCAATCAGCAAGAAGGGATTGATTACAATGAAGTGTTTGCACCAGTGGCAAGGTTGGAGGCAATTCGTTTGTTTCTAGCTTTCGCAACATTCAAGGGCTTTAAAGTTTATCAACTAGACGTGAAGAGTGCATTTCTTTACGGGAAAGTCCAAGAAGTGGTGTATGTCTCACAACCAGATGGGTTCGTTGATCCAGACTATCCAGATCGAGTGTACAAACTTGATAAGGCTTTGTATGGGTTACATCAAGCTCCCAGGGCGTGGTACGAGACACTGTCTACACATCTGATTAAGAATGGTTTTGAAAGAGGTCAGATTGACAGTACACTGTTCATCAAGAGGAAGAAGGAAGATTTTATGCTAGTACAGATGTACGTGGATGACATCATCTTTGGGTCATCTAATGAAGTTATGTGTAAAGAGTTCGAGCAGGTGATGAAGAGCAAGTTCGAAATGAGTGCTATGGGTGAGCTGTCTTACTTTCTGGGATTACAAGTTGAACAGAAGGAGGATGGGATGTTTATTCATCAAACAAAGTATGTGTATGACATTTTGAGTCCGTTCAAAATGAATGATTGCTCTACTTTCAACACACCCATTTGCGAAAATCACAATCTTGGCCCAGATCATGAAAGTAATGAAGACGTTGATCCTACTCAATACAAGGCAATGATTGGTTCTCTAATGTACTTGACTGCTTCAGGACCTGACATTATGTTTGCAGTATGCTTGTGTGCCAGATATCAGGCTAATCCAAAGGAGTGACACATGAAGGCGGTGAAGCGTATTATTCGTTACTTGAATGGGAAACCTAAACTTGGGTTGTGGTATCCAGCTGATAGTGATCTGAATTTTGTCGGTTACACTGACTCAGACTTTAGAGGATGCAAGTCGAACAGAAAGTCTACAACAGGTGGTTGTCAGTTCTTAGGAGGCAGGATCGTGTCTTGGCAATGCAAGAAGCAATCCTGTGTGTCTACATCTACGTGTGAAGCTGAATATATTGCTGCGGGTAGCTGTTGCTCTCAGGTTCTCTGGATACAACAGCAGATGCGCGATTACAGTTTGGATTTCACTCGTACTCCTATTATGATAGACAATAATGCCACAATTTCAATAACTAATAATCCCGTGAAACACAGTCACACAAAACATATTGACATACGTCATCATTTTATACGGGATTGTGCTGAAAAACGACTAATTGAATTACATCGAGTCAACACACTAGATAACCTGGCAGATCTTTATACTAAAGCATTTGACAGGGCTCGCTTTGAACATTTAGTCGAACTCAACGGGATGAGGAATCCTGAATAACTGGTTTTTCATAAGAATTTTGTAAATAGTTTACTGCTTTTCTTAAAAAATCAAAAATACAAAAACATTGAAAAATCAAAAACATAAAAAAAATAGAAAATTAAAAATGAGTTATCATTGTGTGAAAAAGAAGAAATGATAGTACATCATATGATGTACCAGTAGGCAAAAAGCATGAAATAATCAACTTACCAATGTGATATAAACTTAAATGAACTGTGTATAAGTGGGGAACACATCAGTGGTGTATGGTTTAATGACCTTAAATCTTGCGTTGATAGATTGCCAAAATCTGAAGTTTTGGGTCTTTATACTGTTATTTCATATGGGGATATCTTGACTGTCTTTCTGTTCAGAACTTAAACTGTACATGACCCCAGGAAAGAAAGTCACTTGGAATTAGCACATTTCTATTTGAATGTCTGTATGTTGTCCCGATACACACAATTTTGATCTGATTCTGAAATCTTCTCTGAAAAAAAATCGTGTACCTCCTCTGCTGCATCCAGATATATGCTGACCTGGAGGTGCTAGGCAACGACAGCTTCTGCTGCATCCAGATACATGCTGACCTAGCTGTACGTTGTCGCGGTATAGATCTAATACACCCGAAAGAGGCCCTTAAGTGCCCAAATGAAACCCAAGAACCCTATATCAAACTGAGTAAAACTCATTTGATCTGTATATTATACCATCTCTGCTAAAGATCTATTCTGTTCTCTTCTCAACCTATTCCCAGTTAAGATTTCAGAAATCTGGATTGGACTTGTGAAATATGTGGTAGGGAAGATACTTGCATGATAGAGTGTGTTGTTTATATTTCCAGGATTTGATTAGTATTTATTTGGGTGTTCATTGTTAAGCAATCAAAACATGATAAAACAGATTATATGCAGACCTAGGCACTGTCAGGATATCTTAAAGGATGAATTCAGTATACTCACCTACTACGATGAATCTTTGTGCATACCTTGATCGCGGGGGTATATCCTGAAGTGGGACACACTAGCATATCAGAATTTAAATTACCTTAACGTATCATACGGTAATGGTACTTGAAATGTTCATGCATTTGTTTAAGTGGACAAACATACTGGTAATCGTCTTGAACTGCTTTTCACGAAAATTAAATAAAGAATTATCTAATAGTGTGAAACAGTTTGGTTGTGCTGATATGATCTTCTTACCAGTGATTCTCACAAAAACAGAGTGTTTATTGCTTTTCGTATTTATTTGCTTTCAGAAAATACAAAAATACAAAAATAGTGTCTTTTCTTGTTAAAATTCTTAATGTACGGAAAACTCTTATTCTTGGAGGAATTGTTACCGATAGGGGGAGACGGTGTTAGTAAGTGGGTTCAAAATTTTGAAATGATGCAGGTTATGGGGTGTTTGTTTAAAGTTTGTGCGTGTTGGCGTTGAATTGGAAAGTGCTTAATCTGTTTATACAGTTTAACTAATCTCTTGAATATTAATAATTTGTTTAACTTGTGTTGAAAAATTCTTATGGTTTCTCGAGATGTTTGGTTTATAGTATACAGATTGAAGCAGTGGGTTGATGAGAAGTTGCTGTGTTGCTGAGAAGTTGCTGTGAAGATGAGAGTTTGATTGGATGCATGGTAGAACCTCCTTTCTACATTGCAGACAAAGTTGAAGAGTTTGAAGAGTGCTATACAAATGCTGAACTGGAGTTTACTCAAACGCTAAAGTTTTGAAGATTTGGTGATTGGATGCATCAGCTTAGGGGGAGTCTGTTGCTGACAGAAGCTATTGAAGCTGAAGCTATCCAAAGACCAAAGACAGTGCAAGACTAAGACTACATGAAGATTGCAAGAAGACTGAAGACAAAGTTATTTTATGAAGCTATTGTCAAGGGGGAGTTTGTTGGTGCATGTTTGTGACAACAGCTTAGATTTGGTCTTTGGATATCTTGTAATTAGATAAACGATAAACAGTTAGCGGGTTTAGCTTTGTATTAGTGAGTTAATAGAGTTTGGGCTAAACAAAACCCACATTGGGTGATGGGGGACGATTTGGGCCTAGCCCATGTAGGAACCCATGTCTAATGTTGCAACCTTGTGTTATATAAACAAGGTTAGGCTTTAGGGTTTAGGTTAATCAGCCAAAACAGTTTGTGTGAGAGAATTCGTGAAGGCTCTAGGGTTTGGACGAATTTGTGGTCTTGATTGATTGTAATTCGTTAAGATTGATAATCAATAAAGACCGGTTTGAAAGTGAATTGTTGTTTCTGTTTTTCTACTTGTTTCTGTGATATTCTGATCAAGAGGATTCCGCACTCTTGATTGGAAAGACAATTCTGTGAAGATCCATTCGAATAGGGGACCTACAATTGGATCATGCGAATTAATTGGAATTAGTAACTGACTTGCATGATTTAAGGAGATGTATAATGAGTCGCACAAGATCAGATTGCACAAGATCTGATCTGATCGTACAAGCCCCGGTCGCATAAGATGGGTACAACCAATAAAGCACAGTGTACCGTTTAGTTATGCATGATCGCACAAGCCTTGGGCCACACACATCTGTTGAACTTTATTATGATTTTGGGCCATACGGACCAACTCAGTCGCACAAGATACTTGTAATCGTACAAGTTAACCTGGACCGCACAAGTTGATTTCTGTTTATTTGTTTGGGCCGTGTACATGTTGGGTTGCTTATGTGATTGGGTCGGGTTTTGTTTCAGTCGCACAACCCGTTGTGAGTCGCACAAGTTGTGTTGTACGCACAACAGGTTGGGCCAAATAGTGTTGGGCTTCAATTAGTGAATAGCACCAGGCTGTTGGGCCATTGAACTTTTTCGAGCCCAATCTATTGAGTCTCACAAGTTCGCTTATGATGTATGTTTGACTGTTAACGTGTTGAATGTGATCTTACGTGTTTGCCATGATCACTACGTGTTCGTAACCTGTTAGCTTATGTGTAAACTTATGTGCACTACTTGAACCTAGACCTGACTTGTATGATAACCATGTTAGGACGTGGTTGACCACATATAGCTCAAGTGACCTTTTCGTGTATCTACCGAGCTAACCTAAGGTGAGTTCACACTTTCTACAAGGCATGGGATTCCCGGTGGTTGGGAATGGGTTAAGGAACTAAAACGGAACCTGCATATTCTCCTTGGGTAGAATATGTACCTCCATCCTCCATGGGAAGGATGATAACATTGAAACCTGCGTATTCTCCTTGGGTAGATTACGTACCTCCATCCTCCATAGGAAGGATGACAACATATAACTTACTAGACAAAACTCTATCATGAAGTCCCTCATTTTTATATCAACTTAATCACCGGGCCAATGGCGAGCGGGTCATTAGTTAAATAGCGTTATTAGGTTTGACAAGCCTCACACCATGCCGCAGAGGACGGGAGTGGACTAATGGATCTGGGCACTTAGTCAATGATGATAGACATTGACGCATGGCACATAAACATGACTCCAGTCAGTTGTCGATATGGTAACGGGTCTAGTGGTTAACATGGGGTAGCCCCCACTGGTTATGGTTTAGAGAAACAAGGAACTGATTAACTTATGGTTTTAGAAAGAACTTATGGATTTTGGAACAACCTTTAAATGGACAACCAACTGCGAACTCGCTCAACTTTGTTGTTGATTCATTACTATATGCCTTGCAGGTCGTTAGGTGTTTGCTTGGAACTTGCACGAGAAGGAGAGGTCGTTGTGGGACATGGACTGTTGAGTTCCATGTTGAACATTTAATCTTTTAAACTTATGTTTTGGTTTTATACATTATGCTTTCGTTGATAACTTGAATTTGGTTAATTTGTTTTGGACACCAGTTATATTGTGGTTGGTTTTATCTTTATTATTATACATTGTTTAATATGATTGGTGGCTTGATCCTGGTCATGTCACGCCTCCTGCGGTGACACTCCGCTTGTGGATTTTGGGGGTGTGACAGATTGGTATCAGAGCCATTGGTTATAGTGAACTTGGTTTAAAAAGGGAAAAGCTTTTTGACAAAACCAGACTATAACCTGTACAGTGCTCAACGATCCACAACGACACTTCACTCCACGTGCAAGACTCAACACTATAGGTAATATGGTTTGTGTTTGTATTGCCTGCCTGTTAGTTTAAGTAGTGCATTGATCATGGCATGCTTAGTTAGTGTAACAATTGCTGCTTGAAACCTTGCGTGCTTACTCTCTCCTATCATCCCATACTTAAGCACTTTCACGACACCATTCTCACTCGTGTTTCCTTCGATGTGAAGATCATGAGAGGACGCTTGAACTTGACTCAAGCCCAGCTGACAGCTCTAATCAACAAACGAGTTGCTGAGGCACTCGCAGCAGCTCCAGCAGGAGGTATAACCTGCCATTTCGACCTATCCTAAGATGTTTAGATCCTACTCTCGCGAACCAACTCTCGTGCTTAACCATGTCTTTTCTTTCTCGCGCGACAGGTCAGATGCTCAGCCTTCCATGTGTACGTTCAAGACCTTTATGGAATGTCGACCTAGTACCTTCAGTGGTACAGAAGGAGCTGTAGGTTTCCTCCACTGGTTCTAGAACCTCAAATCTGTTTTCGAGATGTGTGAATGCTCTGTCTCTAGTAGGGTGAAGTTTGCCGCGGGAACCCTTGAAGGTGTTGCGCTCACTTGGTGGAACGCACAGGTTCAAATGCTAGGGTTGGCAGCTGCTAATGCCACCCCATGGAATGACTTCAAAGATTTTATCAAGGAAGAGTATTGTCAACGTGAAGACATTCACAAGTTAGAGGTGGAGTTCTACAAGCTAAAGATGACGGGGTCTGAGATCGAGGCTTATACTAAGAGATCAAACGAACTGGCTGCTTTGTGTCCTACTATGGTGGACCCTCCTTGCAAACGTATCGAGCTTCATATCAAGGGTTTAGTGCCAGAGATCCAGAGTATGGTGACTTCGGCTAACCTTCTCACGATTCAGCAGGTCATTCGACTATCCCGCCGTCTCACTGATCAAGCAGTCGAGCAGAGCAGGCTGCCAAAGCGTATTAGTCCTACCACTACTTCTGGTGCTCGTAGCGAAAACAAGCACAAGTGGGATGGAAATTCAAACAAGGGTTCAGCTTCTATTCAGTCTCAGTCTCAGCAACGAAGGACTGACGACTACAAGAGCCCTGGTCAACAAGGAGGGTACAAGGGAAATCAACCCAAGTGCAACCGTTGTAACTTGCACCACAGCGGGCCGTGTAGCAAGGGTCGCTGTCATAGATGAAACAAGCCTGGTTATGCAGCGAAGGATTGCAGGAGCCCATATCCTGCAAATCAGAATCGTCAGCAGCAGCAACAAGCTCCACAGAACCAGCACCAGCAACATCAGGGAAATGATAAAGGGTGTTTTCAGTGTGGTGCTGAAGGCCACTTCAAAAGGAACTGTCCCCAGCTAAACCAGAATCAGAACAACAACCAACGAAATGGGAACAACAATGGGGGTAACAATGATGGCAATGGTGCCCGGGGACGTGCCTTCGTGATTGGTCAGGGTGATGCAAGGAACGATCCCAACGTTGTGACGGGTAAGTTCCTACTGGATAACTTATTTGTTTCTGTTTTATTCGATTCGGGTGCCGATACTAGTTATGTGTCCTTAAAAGTTAGTCAGATGCTTAAGCGTGCCCCAATTCCCTTAAACACCAAGCATGTTGTAGAGCTAGCAAACGGTAAAAGTCTTGAGGCCACACACATAGTTAAGGGTTGTAACCTCGTTTTAGCTGGTCAGACCTTCTCTATCAACCTTATTCCCATCGTTCTTGGTAGCTTCGACATCGTCATTGGGATGTGTTGGTTATCCCAACATCGAGCAGAGATCCTTTGCAAGGAGAAAATCATTCGCATATTCCTCGTTCTGGTGAAGAACCTCTCGTTATTCGTGGTGACAGGAGTGGTGCTGTTGTGAGCATCATCTCTTTCCTTAAGACCCAGAAGTGTTTGCGAAAGGGCTACACTTCTATTCTAGCTCTTGTTACTGACACTTCAACGAGGGAAAAGAAGATATCCTGATTGTACGTGACTTTCCTGAGGTATTCCCTGAGGAATTACCTGGTCTTCCGCCTCATCGTCAGGTTGAGTTTCAAATCGAGCTAGCTCCTAGAGCAGCACCTATAGCTCGTGCACCTTATCGTTTAGCCCCACCAGAACTGGAAGAACTATCTACGCAACTACAAGAGCTTTTGGACAAGGGTTTCATTCGTCCTAGCTCTTCGCCCTGGGGAGCCCCAATTCTGTTTGTGAAGAAGAAAGACGGTACCTTCCGAATGTGCATTGACTATCGCAAACTCAACAAGGTGACCGTGAAGAATCGTTATCCTCTTCCTCGTATCGATGACTTGTTCGACCAGTTGCAAGGGTCGAGCTTCTACTCTAAGATTGGTCTGAGATCGGGCTATCATCAGCTGAGAGTCCGAGACAAGGACATCTCCAAAACAGCGTTCATGACTCGTTATGGACACTACGAGTTTCTGGTTATGCCTTTTGGGTTGACCAATGCACTTGCGGTCTTCATGGATCTAATGAACCGGGTGTGCAAACCCTACTTGGATAAGTTCGTTATTGTGTTTATCGACTACATCCTAATCTATTCCAAGAGTCAGGAGGAACACGAGCGTCATCTGCGACTTATTTTGGAACTTCTTCGAACAGAACAGCTGTATGCTAAGTTCTCGAAATGTGACTTCTGGCTTTGTGAAGTCCATTTTCTAGGCCACGTGGTTAATGAGGATGGGATTCATGTTGATCCATCCAAGGTTGACTCAATCAGAAATTGGCCTGCACCTCGAACGCCAACTGAAATCCGTTAATCCTTGGGATTGGTGGGTTACTACAGAAGGTTTATCAAGGATTTCTCAAAGATTGCATAGCCTCTTACTGTTCTTACTCAGAAGGGTGTCACCTACCATTGGGGTGATGCTCAGAAATCCGCATTTCAGCAGCTGAAGTTGAGCTATGTAGCGCACCTATTCTCTCGTTGCCTGAGGGAACAGACGATTTTGTGGTTTATTGTGATGCATCAATCCAAGGACTTGGTTGTGTGTTGATTCAACGTGAGAAAGTCATTGCTTACGCATCACGTCAACTAAAGGTTCATGAAAAGAACTACACTACTCACGACTTGGAGTTGGGAGCACTGGTGTTTGCTCTTAAGATATGGAGACATTATTTGTACGGTACCAAGTGCACCATTTACACCGATCACAAGAGTCTCCAGCATATCTTCGATCAGAAGGAGTTGAACATGCGACAGCGTCGATGGGTCGAACTCCTTCACAATTACGAATGCGCAATCAGATACCATCCAGGCAAAGCCAATGTTGTGGCTGACGCCCTCAGTCGAAAGGAAACCAAACCTAAGCGTGTACGTGTGTTACAACTTACCATTCACTCCAATCTTCTTGCTCAAATTCGTGATGCTCAGGTCGAAGCATTGAAAGAAGAAAACATCAGGGCTGAGTCCTTGTGGAGATCGAAGAAATGGTTAGAACTAAGGGAAGACGGTGCCTACTACTTGGCAGGGCGCATCTAGGTCCCATCGTGAGCTTGTGATGGATGAAGCTCACAAGTCTCGTTACTCAGTACATCCTGGTTTAGATAAAATGTACCACGATCTCAAGTACGTACTGGTGGCCCCACATGAAAGCTAACATAGCGACCTATGTTAGTAAATGTTTGACCTGTGCTAGGGTCAAGGTTGAATACCAGAAGCCATCGGGCCTACTTCAGCAACCAGAGATCCCGACATGGAAATGGGAGCAAATTTCCATGGACTTCATTACTGGCTTACCTAGATCTCAACGAGGAAACGATACCATTTGGGTGATAGTGGATCGATTAACCAAGTCTGCACACTTCCTGGCTATCAAGGAAACGGATAAGTTCTCCACTCTGGAAAACATCTACCTGAAGGAAGTAGTTTCGAGGCACGGGGTGCCAACCTCCATCATTTCTGATCGTGATCCACGTTTTACCTCTGATTTGTGGCAATCGATGCACAAATCCTTTGGCTCACGTCTAGATATGAGCACAGCATACCATCCACAGATGGATGGGCAGTCTGAACGCACCATCCAAACCCTCTAAGACATGCTTCGAGCATGTGTAATTGACTTTGGTAACAGCTAGGAAAGGCACCTACCTTTGGTAGAGTTTTCGTATAACAATAGTTACCACACCAGCATCCAGGCTACTCCGTTCGAGGCATTGTATGGATGAAAATTCTGATCACCTTTGTGTTGGGCAGAAGTTGGAGACAGCCAAATCACTGGCCCAGAACTCGTCGTCGACACGATAGAAAAGATTGCCCAAATACGACAACGAATGGCGGCAGCTCGTGACCGTCAGAAAAGCTATGCTGATAAGCACAGGAAACCACTCGAGTTCTAGGTTGGGGATCGAGTGCTACTAAAAGTCTCACCTTGGAAGGGTGTAGTTCGTTTTGATAAACAAGGCAAGCTAAATCCACATTATGTTGGACCTTTCGAAATCGCTGAGAGAATTGGCAAGGTGGCCTATAAACTGAATCTACCTGAAGAACTCAGCGGAGTTCACAACGTATTTCATGTGTCGAATCTGAAGAAGTGTCTGTCAGATGAGACCCTCATAGTTCCTCTCAAGGAACTCACCATCGACGATCAGTTGCAATTCGTCGAGGAACCAGTAGAGATTACTGACCGAGACGTTAAAGTTCTCAAACGTACCAGGATACCCATTGTTTGAGTTTGTTGGAACTCCCGTCGTGGCCAAGTGTTTACCTGGGAATGAGAAGACCAAATGAAAGACAAGTATCCCCAGTTGTTCGAGAAAAGTGAATCCACTACTGAGGCTGAAGCTACTGCGGAATTTCGGGACAAAATTCCAAACCAACGAGGGAAGGATGTGACACCCCAGGAAAACCAGGAAACCATGCAATCTAACTAGCTTCCTCAGTAGCTACGTGCTAAATTTCAGGACGAAATTTCTTTCAACTTGTGGATGATGTGACAACTCGTATTTCAGAACCCATCTTTTGTGTTTAATGTAACGTGTATGAACTTTATGACTAATTGATATGTTACTTTTAATGAATAAATGTTACATGTTATGTGAATGTGTGTAATGTATGTATATAATGTAAGCGCAAAACACTAGCCCAATCGTACAAGCTCATTCGGGCCACACTTCTTGTACTCAAAACCGAAAGGGCAGCCCATGTGAAGGGTTCGGCCCACTCCTTTTATGCGCATACAATCACCTCTTGTGGGGTTTTGTTCCTCATTATTTGCAAACACTCAAAACACACCAAACCCTAAATCTCTCTCACTCTCCCTCTCAAACTCGACGGCAGCAACATCCCCTCTTCCTCGAAGTTTTCTTGATTCGGATCATCCTTGTTCTACCTTCTAACCGGTTAGTGTTTCATGATTATTATTTTGGTTAGATGATATTGTGATTTATATGTTCCTACATAATGATTTACGAATGACATATGATTGGTTATGATATAAATTGATGAAGTTAGTGTTCATGTAAATCGGCTCACATGTGTAGTATGTGTAGATCTAAATAGGGTTCCATAGTTTTGTGATGTTAATGATGATCTAGAACCGAAGGAATTTAATCGGCTGTTATGAAAGTATATGCGGATGATTTGTGGGTTGTTATGTTAGGATGCATGCTAGTGATCAAGAACATGGGCCGTGTTAATATGTTTAAGTGTTATGATTGCTGTTTATGTTTCGTACATGATTAGGGTTCATAAGAAGGTGATGTTGAAACTCTAATTTGATCGATTTTGGTATGATTGGAAACTGTTAATTGGATCATGCGAATTAATTGGAATTAGTAACTGACTTGCATGATTTAAGGAGATGTATAACAAGTAGCACAAGTCTGACGGTCGCACAAGATCATATCGCACAAGATCTGATCTGATCGTACAAGCCCCGGTCGCATAAGTGAAGTCGCACAAGATGGGTACAACCAATAAAGCACAGTGCACCATTTAGTTATGCATGACAGCACAAGGCGATGTGGATCGCACAAGACGGTGCTAATCGCACAAGCCTTGGGCCACACACATCTGTTGAACTTTATTATGATTTTGGGCCATACGGCCCAACTCAGTCGCACAAGATCCTAGTAATCGTACAAGTTAACCTGGACCGCACAAGTTGATTTCTGTTTATTTGTTTGGGCTGTGTACATGTTGGGTTGCTTATGTGATTGGGTCGGGTTTTGTTTCAGTCGCACAACCCGTTGTGAGTCGCACAAGTTTTGCTGGACGCACAACAGGTTGGGCCAAATACTGTTGGGCTTCAATTAGTGAATAGCACCAGGATGTTGGGCCATTGAACTTGTGCGACCCCAATCAATTGAGTCGCACAAGTTTGCTTATGATGTATATTTGACTGTTAACGTGTTAAATGTGATCTTACGTGTTTGCCATGATCATTACGTGTTTGTAACCTGTTAGCTTATGTGTAAACTTATGTGCACTACTTGAACCTAGACCTGACTTGTATGGTAACCATGTTAGGACGTGGTTGACCACATATAGCACAAGTGGCCTTTTCGTGTATCTGCCGAGCTAACCTAAGGTGAGTTCACACTTTCTACAAGGCATGGGATTCCTGGTGGTTGGGAATGGGTTAAGGAACTAAAACGGAACCTGCATATTCTCCTTGGGTAGAATATGTACCTACATGGGAAGGATGACAACATTGAAACCTGCGTATTCTCCTTGGGTAGATTACGTACCTCCATCCTCCATAGGAAGGATAATAACATATAACTTACTAGACAAAACTCTATCATGAAGTCCCTCATTTTTATATCGACTTAATCGCCGGGCCAATGGCGAACGGGTCATTAGTTAAATAGCGCTATTAAGTTTGACAAGCCTCACACCGTGCTGCAGAGGACGGGAGTGGACTAATGGATCTGGGCACTTAGTCAATGATGATAGACATTGACGAAGGGCACATAAACATGACTCCAGTCAGTTATCGATATGGTAACGGGTTTAGTGGTTAACATGGGGTAGCCACCACTGGTTATGGTTTAGGGAAACAAGGAACTGATTAACGTATGGTTTTAGAAAGAACTTATGGATTTTGGAACAACCTTTAAATGGACAACCAACTGTGAACTCGCTCAACTTTGTTGTTGATTCGTTACTATATTCCTTGCAGGTCGTTAGGTGTTTACTTGGAGCTTGCACGAGAAGGAGAGGTCGTTGTGAGACATGGACTGTTGAGTTCCATGTTGAACATTTAATCTTTTAAACTTATGTTTTGGTTTTATACGTTATGCTTCCACTGATAACTTGAATTTTTTTTAAAGATTTTTTTGGCCCAAAACTCTTAAAAACATGTATATTACATGTGTTGTTTTTTTCAAAAAAAAAAAAATGTCAGGAGGTTGGGTTTTCTAGGGTTTTTTATATATATAGGGTTTTCTATATAGCCTTGCCCTATATATATATATATATATATATATATATATATATATATAAACGCGAGTAGTTGAAAAAAATCAACTAAAATAGATAAACTAATATAAATGCATAACTAGTATTATGTTTTACATTCCGGTTATAGTTGTATTAGATGCATATATATAAAATAGAGTAAATGTCGCAATGATCGACGGTTTTGACCAATGTGTTTGTTGTGCAATTATTGACATTAAATCTTATTCTGCGATATTAATACCTGATAATTGTTTGTAAATCCAGATGGACAACGAAGCAAATCAGGAAAACCAAAATAATGATAACCAAATAAATAACAGTGCCATTCGACACATAGTAACCCAAGGAATTAGAGATGCTATGCCATATATCATCCAAAATGTTAAAGAAGCAGAAAATAATAAAAGTAATAGTGGAAGTAAGCAATCACATACTGAATCCAGTCACAGCGTAAACAATGGACCGTTACTTCAATTGCCTATTCCAAAAAGAAGAAGAATCATGTCTTATGGTTGTTCTTACAAAGAATTCTGGTCTTGCAAACTGACAGAATTCTCTGGTAATGAAGGAGCCATTGAAGCTCTAAGCTGGATAGAAAAGACAGAGGATGTCTTAAAAATAAGCACGTGTGCAGAGGAAGACAAAATCATGTTTGCTTCCAATCTTTTTAAGAATGCAGCCTTAGAATGGTGGAATACTATTCTCCAGTCTAGGGGAAGTGACAGAGTCTATACTATGTAATGGACTGAGTTTAAGAACATGGTCGAAAGGAAATTATGTCCTCCTATAAGTTCTTAAACCTTAGAATGACTGGAGTAGACTATAAGGGTTACACTACCATATTATTCGAATATGCTAGAATAGTGCCAACTCCAGCCTCACCAAAACCAGTATTAATCTCCCGTTACCTCTGGGGATTAATCAGTGAGATTAGACATGTAGTTTAGGCAGCTAGACCACAAACCATAGAAGAAGCAGTAGAACTAGCAAATACCTTGACTGATGAACTAGTACGTACGCAAGAAGAAAACCAGAGGAAGAACCTAGTCCAAAAGCTTACCTAGGAATTTCGCTACTGTAATTCCAACCGTGGGAAGAATGTATGTTCTACTTCTGCACCTTATTGTAAGGCCTGCAAGAAGAAGCATTCAGGAAGATGCTCCACGTACTACAATGTCTGCAAGATACCAGGACACAAAGAAGAAGATTGTAGGAAGAAACCCAGTAATGGAGTATGCTTCAATTGTGGAGAAAAAGGGCATGTCAAGCCGAACTGTCCGAAACTAGCGCTGGCCATGAACAACAAGACTACTAAGAATGCTAGAGCTTTCGTTCTGACAGCAGAGGAAGCCAAGATGATTCCGGATGTGATTGCCGGTACGTTTTTAGTTAATGATGTTTTTGCTAAAGTATTATTTGACTCTGGTGCAAACCAAAGTTCTATTAATACTTTATTTTACAAAATTCTTAATCAACCATTAACTAAACTTCAACAAGAATCTCTAGTGGAGACAACAAATGGAGAATCCATTAAGATCACTGAAATCTTGTAGGGAGCAAGAATAGAAATTCTAAACC
>JARYGA010000602.1:0-28749 GCA_030545235.1 Helianthus tuberosus
GTGTGTTCACATTGGTTCTCGCGGTTCTCGCAATAAGAGGTGGTTCTCGCATGATCTTCTCCCTATATATATATATATATATATATATATATCATTGTACTCAATAATTTAAGGCCAATTGGATTTTAACACCTTTAACTTTGAAGAGTTGGCCGATAACACCCGCAACTAACACTTTGATCTGTGACACCCCAAACTTTTAATTTCGTTTGTCATTTCACCACTCAGTTAAAAAATCAGTAACTGAGTTAGTTTTCAATCCTAGGTGGCATCCTACGTGTCTTGTTTTGATGAGGTGTCGTTATGAGGTGGAAATATATAAAAATATGTGTGAAATCTGTGTATATATTATCAACAAACAACAAAAAGTCAACAACCAAAAGTTAAAAACCATTAAACTCCTCCTGTTCTAAAGCTTCTTCAAGCAAAAACTCAGATTGATCCATCAAATCCGGACTCAATCTAAACATAAGAACACAAAACTCCATCTGATTAAGCTCGCCATCCCCATCAATATCACCTTCTTTCAACATACTAACAATATCATCATCACTCAACTCTCCAAGCCCCAACAACGTCGAATTCTTCTTCAAACTATCGAATGTGATCACGCCTTTTTCAGCGTCCATCAGTAACCGAAACCCGTTGCATAGCTCTTCGATTAACCCGTCTCCGTTAATCATCATCATCTTCAACTGACAAAGACCGCCGGTGGTTGTGGTCAGTTCAGATCGTTTAGATTAGGGCTTTTTAGTGGTAGTTAGGGTTAGATTAGGGCGGTGGTTGTGGTGGTTTTGATGAGGGCGGTAGATCTGAGTTGATTTCAAAAGTGGGTTTTGATGAGGGCGGTGGTGGTGGGTTTTGAAGAGGAGAGAGGGTGGCGGTGGTGGTGGATTTTGAAGAGGTTTAATGGTTTGATCCGGTTGTTTTAGTTTATTTTGCAAAATCTGATGTTGAAGATCAAAACTGATCCGGTTGGTTTTGATGAGGGCGGTGGTGGTGGGTTTTGAAGAGGAGAGAGGGTGGCGGTGGTGGTGGATTTTGAAGAGGTTTAATGGTTTGATCCGGTTGTTTTAGTTTATTTTGCAAAATCTGATGTTGAAGATCAAAACTGATGTTGAAGATGATTTGGTTTTGATGAGGGCCTGTACATATACATATACATACACAGATTTCACACATATTTTTATATATTTCCACCTCATAACGACACCTCATCAAAACAAGACACGTAGGATGCCACCTAGGATTGAAAACTAACTCAGTTACTGATTTTTTAACTGAGTGGTGAAATGACAAACGAAATTAAAAGTTTGGGGTGTCACAGATCAAAGTGTTAGTTGCGGGTGTTATCGGCCAACTCTTCAAAGTTAAAGGTGTTAAAATCCAATTGGCCATAATTTAAACACCTATCAATAATAGACACCTTTCTCCTTACGTCTATTTCTTATATTTTTTTCTATTAGGCTTGTTTCATAACTTTTTAGCTTTTTCTCCAAAATATTTTGTTTAAAAAAAACCTGATACAATTTTGGAAGATCTTGTTGATTTTTAAATATTTATTAAAATTGAGTATATATAATCCTTAATTTGAATTACAAAATCTAGCCCTTGGATGAGCTATGGCATCAAGTATAATTTAGGGCCGTTTGGTAGCCTCTTATTGACCATTCAGATGCTACCTCTTAATGGTTTAAAACCTCTGAATGAATAAGAGGTAACCTCAAGTCTGAATGGTTAAGAGGTAACATCTGAATGGTAAATCATCACATGTCACATTCTTCTACCTTCTCATTGTAAAATTCTTAATAGTTCCATTAAGAGGTAGCCTCTTAATGACCATTTAGAGGCAACAGCCCCTTAGTGCTTCGCTTGTGATAATGGTCGTCATAGTTTTTGGTGGTGATAGATAGATGATCAGATCAAGTTAAGGATATATTAATAACATAAGGTCAATTTTTTATGTTTGTTTACATTATATTCGTGTGCACGTTTTTGTGACCATTACGTTGGAAATGAGAGAGTGATGTGTGGGGACGACTTTGTAGTAAAATTCAAATTTGGAGCACAATTTTGAAATTGTGCTAAAAGAATGTATAAATTGCAACAAAAAATTTCTTTCCAACTAAAAAAGAGAATTTTGGGGTCTTTTCTTGTAAAGTTTTTATTAGACCATGTGTAGTGGTAATGTGTTATAATGCTCTCATTATGGGGCATTATCCGACACGTGGCGTCCTAGTCAACGATGGGGCATTATAGCAAAAGTGGCGTAGTGGGGCATTATGCCAATAACCCATGTTATTTTTAATGAAAAAAAAAAACAAATCAACGTTTAAAAAAAAAAAAAAAAAACAAATCAGCATTATTGATTGGTAGCTCAAAAAGTTGTCAGGGACCCATATGGGTATCTCAAAATTGATTGGTGGGTCAAACCACACAAGGAACCAATGCAGCGTTTTAAATATAACGCGAACAACAATTTTTTTCAATTAAAACGCCGGACAACGCCTAGCGTAGTGGGGGTGGGCGTTTTAGGGCCTTTTTTTCAATTTAAAAAAAAAAAAACGCCCCACTACGGGTGCTCTTAGTTGGCCATTGACTTTCTCCTAATACCTCAATTATTGCACATTTGAAATATATATCCAAAATAATCTAACACCTACAATTAATAACTTTTGAATACATCTATGAATTTGTTGGTGCGTCGATGTACAAGTTTCCACATCTTAATGAATGTTTGACACCCAACTTGCAACTCCATTTTTTTTTAAAGTAAACTTCATTAGAAACGACACCAGCCCGAAAACCGGGAGGCAACACCCATTACCGAAACTACATAATTACAAATTTACACCAATTATCCAAAGACATATTCTTATACATCGTTCTATTCCTAACCCACAAGAACCCCAACGACTTCACCTCGCTAATGACGTTCTCTATTCTGAGCCTTTTATTTCTAAACCTCGCTTCGTTCCTAGCCTTCCAAAGACTCCAACTAGCAATTATAATCAGCCCATGAAGAATAGATTTCTCAGGATCCTTTAACCCACTAAATAAGTGAACCTTCATGAGATCTTGGAAAGAAAACACAAAAAATTGCGAAACCCGACACCAAGAACTGAACGATTGCCAAACCACATTAGCAGCCAAGCACCCCGTAAACAGGTGTGAAACCGCATCCTCGCCTTCCTCGCAAAAACCGCATCTCGACTCTTGTATAGGAACGTTTCTTTTACGAAGGGAATAGAAGAAAGATTCAATCGGGTGGTAATTTGTTGACAAAGGTAAAGCCTTTAAGCACTTGAGTTTTGAATGGGAAGGTCATAGATTCAAGTTTCACAGACGATAGGGATTAAAAGAAATTTTTCGTTCAAAAATGAAATAAAAAAAATCAAAAAGTGTTCCACAAGTGGTTGTGCAACATGAAACATAGAGTTCTTTTTCAACAAACAATCAAGATCATTGTATGCAGAAAAAAGAAATGAAGTTTATAACTAATCATAGCAAATGAGTGTATTTTTAGGGTATTAATAAAGCCACCCCTTAAATCTTGTTTTCTCACCCTCTATACGGGTTGAATAGGGTTATATTACCCGTATAGAATAATATGACATGACAAAGATTGTGGATTAGCATAAGAACATTCGATTGTTACAATTTTTTGAAAAAAAAATACTAAAAAACTTATGTTATACGACTAGTATAGCTTGATTTTTCAAAGCTATACGGATCGTATAAATTCATATACGACTCGTATAGGTTGATTTTTTTTAAAATTGTATTATTTTTTTCTGTTTACGAATCGGATAAAAGTTTATGTTAATTAATTCGAATACCATATTCGAGACGTATAATAATTGTACGGACCGTATACGAGACGCATAATACAGTATACAAATCGTATACTTGGTGTATAATAGTTACTTTATGTTGATACCGTATACGAGTGGTATAATGCTTACCGATTTGTGATTGGTTTTTGTTTTAAGACGATATGGTAGAGTCCTCTGCACAGGGTGCGCGTAGAGTGCAGGCGGCCCGCGAGAATGAGTCGATTGAGGGGTCGAGGGAGACTAAGGGGACGTGGGGGACAGTGTGACAACTGACACTTTTCCATGTATTTCCGTACACTATGAACAGTAAATTGTACTTTATGACTGTGCATGATTGAACTATGATATGAATGATTTCCTGTTTACTTTCAAGACATACAAATACATTACATGTTGCATGTTGCTTATCATTATTAAATGCAACCCGGAATAGTTCAATTAGTGTACAAAACGAGACTAGCACAATAATCAGATAAACTAGAAGTACTGACGGGAGTTCAGTACTCAGACAGACATGTTGTTAGAACACAGAATGAGCCCAGGAACCAAGATTTACACTAGAATACTATGTAGGGAAGTAAGGGTTATAAAACTGCCTTCCGAGTGACGATTTAAGCATCAAAAAGTGCCCGAAACACACTCAAACTGCAGAATTCTACAGAAATAAGCAAAATTCAGTCTTTTAACACTAAAATATAATGCAGAAATAAGGTGTAATTGTCCAGAATAACTTGTTAAGTTTCGGGAATGAAAACTGTCATAAAAGACATCTCATAACACACTAAACTGCGCAATTTAGCACCATAACTAACCGGTAACCAAACGAACAACCAGACATTACCCGAAACACCAAAATTAAACTAGAAACATTGTTTTAACATCACGAAGCTAGCTATCACCAATAAACATCATATTACATCTTAAAAACCTTAAACACATTTAAACCTCTAACCAAGGCCCTTACATTCTAACTAAACGTGTAACTAATCTTTGGAACCAAACCAAGACCCCCCCCCCCCCATGGAAGACGGTCAACAAGGGGTCCCACCCCTTGATTTTCTTTGATTATTTTATTTGATTTGTTGTTTAGATATGGAACATTTAGACCATTGAGTAAACACTTGTTGGAAATCACTTAATAATAACCACTAGTCACCACACTTATCATCCACAACACATTCAAACTTCACAACTCTCTTCTTCTCCCTCTCATACTCACGGCCCAACACCCCTATCTCTACATCTTCATTTTTAGTCCATTTCCATACAATCCAAGGTGTTCCTAAGGTGTATCAAGCTTACTTAAGGATGTTGCAAGCAAGGAGATTGGAAGGACCTTCTTGGAGAGCTATTAACCACTTCTTTTCCTCTTCATCTAGCAACTTGTTCTTCCCTAGCCTTAGAGCTAGTAGTAAGCTTCTTTGATCTTATTTTTACACTTGATTTTAGTAGTTAAAGCATGAAGTAACACGATAATCTAAAGAATCTCATCAAAACAAGAACATGAATGTTATGGGTGAAATTCCGAGCCCATATCCTGGATTATATCTTTAATATTTAATATCTGTTTACGATCAGGATACCGGACCAGGATATGATCAGTAACATGATAATATAAAGAATCCTCCAGACGCCAAGATAATTAACTTTATCTCAGGAGGATCCAACATATGTGGAACCTCTTACTCTGCAGCAAAGAAACATGCCAAGGAGGCTAAGGCAAAACGGGGGGACATGCCGGCCAGGATGACAACTCTTACAACTGATAAAGTGATGACCAGGATAGCGTCCAGGATCCTCATCACGATGGTTTGGTAATCACTTTATATATTGCTAATCATTTTGTGCGCATGATACTGGTGGACAACGTCAGCTCTGTCAACATTATCCAGCTGGAAACACTAAAGAGAATGAACATCCCCTAGATGGAGATCACTTCAAAATCCACTGTGCTTGTAGGGTTTAGTGGAGAAGCAAAGAATACTGTGGGAGAAATAAAGCTGCCAGTATATGTTGAAGGAGTAAATTAAATGCAACGATTATGTGTCATGGATTCATTATCCTGCTACAATATTATATTGGGCAGACCATGGATCCACGATATGAAGGCTGTCCCATCAACCTATCATCAGTGTATCAAGATCCCTACCCCTTGGGGGTAGTTAAAGTGGAAAGCGATCAACAGGAGGCGAAAGAATGTTATTCCTCCTCAATGAAGTCTTCAACAAAGTCTAAAGAAGGATAATAATTAAAGATACGAGCCCAGGATATCGTGGAAGCCTCAGAGCAAGATGTTAAGAAAATTATCCTGGATCAGGATAATCCAGATATCTCGGTGCTCGTAGGAGCTAATATCCCTCAGGATATTGAGAACCAACTAACTAATTTTCTGAAATGCAGGATATCCACATTTGCATGGAAGCATGAGGATATGACAGGTATTTCTAAAGATATTATAACTCAAAAGCTTGGGATTGACGGGTCTTTCAAGCCCGTTCAGCAAAAGAGAAGGAAGTTTGCTCCTGAAAGAAATGAAATCATACAGGAAGAGGTTGAAAGATTATTGAAGTCCAAGATGATTAGGGAAGTCAAATTCCCCAAGTGGCTACCAAACGTGGTGGTGGTTCAAAAGAAGAATGGGAAATGGAGAGTTTGTGTAGATTACACAGACCTAAACAAAGCATGTCCTAAAGACCCATTTCCTTTGCCTCATATAGATTCAATGGTTGATGCAACCGCCAGTCATGAAATGCTTACCTTCATGGATGCATCGTCAGGATTCCAGCAGATCCAAATGGAGCCATCCGACCAGGACTATACTGCTTTCATGACACCCACATGTATTTATTGTTATACTGCCATGCCTTTTGGTTTGAAAAATGCAGGTACAACGTACTAGATATTGGTGAATATGATGTTTAAAGACAAACTGGGGGACACCATGGAGGTGTACATTGATGATATGGTGGTAAAGTCCAAGAAGGCGGAGGATCATCTCCAGGATCTTGAATGTGCATTCAATATCCTGGACCAATATAACATGAAGCTGAATCTTGCTAAGTGCCATTTCGGAGTGGGGGCAAGAAAATTTTTAGGATACATGGTGACTAAGAGGGGAATAGAAGCAAGCCCAGAACAGATCAAGGCTATCCTGGATATCAAATCACCATCCAACATGAAAGATGTACAAAGATTAACAAGGCGAGTAGCGGCATTAAACATGTTTATATCAAGATCTTCAGAGAAATGCAAGGAATTCTACGATATCCTGAAGAAAAATAAGAAATTTGAGTGGGAAGAAAAACATGAAGCAACCCTACAAGGATTGAAGCAGTATCTTTCAAGTGCACCTCTGCTAATGAAGCCCGAGGATGGTGAACCTTTATCCCTATATCTTGTAGTATCAGGGAGTGCAGTAAGTGCCGTTCTGGTAAAGGATCATGAAGTTAAAGGTGAAAGGTTAATTGAATATCTTGAAATTGTCAAAAAGTTACTAGGATATTTTGAAGTTTTTACACTTGAACAGGTACCAATAGAGGATAATGTTGAGGCAGATGCTCTGGAAAATTTGGGATCTACAGTCAGGATATTGGAAGGAACTCAAATACCAATACTACATATTCTGTATCCTGCGATGGAACTCTTCAAGTCTCAGGATAAGGAAGTAGCAAGTGTCAGGGATCCTGATGATGAGTATCTTGAGGAGGATCCTAAATCCTGGACGGTCCCAATGGTGAAATATCTCAAAGAAGGACACATCCCAAAGGATGAGAATCCTAAGGCTTTCAGGATGAAGGTATCTCGTTTCACTATCATAAATAATGTTTTGTATAAGAAGTCTCTTGCAGGTCCATACCTTAGATGCTTGGAGGATCCTGAAACCAAGGAGGTACTTCAGGATATACATGAAGGAGATTGTGGCAATCATACTGGGGGCAGATCATTGTTCTCGAAGGTGTTAAGAACGGGATACTACTGGCCGACTATGAGGAAGGATGCTGCAGAATACGCTCGAAGATGTGATGCATGTCAGAGGCACAACAATATATTACATCAGCCTGCTGAGCCATTATATCCTATTGTTTCCCCTTGGGCATTCATGAAATGGGGTATGGATATAGTGGGAAAATTTCCAAAAGCTCCAGGAGGAAAGGTTTTTATGCTGGCAATGACAGATTATTTCTCCAAGTGGGTCGAAGCCGAGGCCTTTGTTCAAGTCAGGGATCAAGAAGTAGTATCCTTCATAAAGAGGAATCTCCTGAACAGATTTGGGGTACCAGCAGTGATAATCTACGATAATAGTTCTCAGTTCATTAGTAAAAGAACTACTGATTTTTGCAAAAGTTGGGGAATCAAGATGATCACGTCAACTCCAGTACATCCTCAAGCAAATGGATAGGCAGAATCCTCGAACAAGATAATTATTAACAATTTGAAGAAGAGATTAGGTGCTAAAAAAGAAAGATGGACAGAAGAATTACCCTTTGTCTTATGGGCTGATAGAACAACAGTGAAGAATGCTACTAGGCAAACCCCATTTCCTTTGGTGTTTGGGGCAGAAGTAGTGATCCCGATGGAGATGGCGATACCTACAGCAAGATCAAGCTTCCGGGATCCTAAGACAAATCCTGAAGCTTTATGTCAAGAATTGGATACTGTTGATGAAACAAGAGATGCAGCAAAGTTAAGGATGGCAACATATCAACATAGGATATCCAAATCGTATAACAAGAATTTAAGGACTAGAAGATTTCAAGTTGGAGATTGGGTGTTGAGAAAAGCTTTTCAGAATACGACCAACCCTGCCGATGGAAAATTAGCTCCAAAATGGGAAGGACCTTACGAAATTGAATCAGAGTCTGGGAAAGGAGCACACCAACTCAAGAATATGGAGGGGGATATGTTACCAAGATCCTGGAATGCTATACATCACAAAGCTTATTTCAAGTGAGTTTAGAATTTAATTTCTAACTCAGGATGGTATGGATTCTAATACTTTTTAATATGCTTAATTAATTTCTTATTCTTTAAAACCCAATACTGACTTAAGCATCTGAGGGGTGTTAGCCAAGCTAACTCCCACCTTAGTTTAACGGTGTTTTGCAGAATATACTTCGGGATGTCACTCCAGGATATATACTCAAGATAAATAGAAAGATTAGAGGATTGGCCCCCTCTCTCACATTTAAGGGATCCTTATCCCTTCAAAGGTTTAAATGTATTCACCTTTCTCTCGAATTGGGTTTAAACACCCCGCCCGGAGCGCAAGTTATCCAGGAATAGTTCAAGATAGCAGGACCAGTTCATGTAAAAGTGGCTGACAATTTCGTTATTATTGGCTATATCCTGGATCCTTAAGGTATATGAGGATTGATCACCCTCTCTCACGAAAGGGTATTTTCATACTCTCTAAGGTTTAAAGGTTTTTACCTTTCTAAGTCTTAGAGTTTATACACTCCCGCCTGTAGCGCACAAAACATGGGTTTATCCCCAGGATACTTAGCATTTATCCCAAGAATGTTAAGGATCTATCTCCAGGATATTTAGGGTTTATCCCCTGTAATACTAAAGTTGCTTACAAATGTGACATCAGTTATGACTGTGTTAACACACATTCTTGTCTAAATTAAGAAGTTGCTACGTGCTCAAGTATGTTGTGCATTAATACACAGAGGACATCCATCTTGATCCATTGTAAACGGTTCGAAGGATGGAATTTGAACTCAATTTCCTAAGTGTCCCAGACAGGGGACATCCTTGATGGAAAGGTTGCAAGAGGTTCAAAAATTGGAAGTTGGAATCTATTCTCTAAATGTTTCTAGTATGGTCTCTCTTTTTCATCCTTTAAAAGCCTTATATAAGTGACTTGAGTTTTTGGAAATGTGTTTGACAAAGTTCTAATGGAACATTTCTGATTATGGTACTAAGTACAATAGCGACCAAGATATTTGGTCAGAATATCTGAAGTATAGTATTAGAAATGAAGGAAAAAACTATTTATGAAAATTTAAGTCAAACACATACAATATAATTTTCAAAGGAAAATATAAATAACAAAGGATAAGGCTAGGAAGGTTAGTTTATTAACATAGCAAAAGGTTGTACAATTGGCTTCATCTCAAACCGAGATCTATCCACCAAAAGTACAACTAGTTCTTAACATATTTACCTAAAACAACTAAAGGCTTCGTCCTGAAACTCAGGATCCCTCCACCTTCAACTGTTCAAAAAAGCATACTAACGGTTGATGACCAAGGGCTTCGTCATGAAACTCAGGATCCCTCCACCTTTGGCCATCATATTGTTTAAGTACAGGAAAGTAAAATTGTTCAACAGATAAAAAGATAAATTGTTCAACAACCACAAGCCATCAAATTTAAAAAGTGGGGTCCTGCCTAGGCATCAACATCCATCATCGCCCACCTAGCTGCCTTCAAGGGGCAGCACCATCTTCAACCATTGCTTCGCCGCCAGCACCCGGTTCAAGATCAGCTCCGACATCTTTCTCAGCATCACCGCCAGCATTGACCGCCACATCGGCCGGCTTCGAAGGCTCTTCAACCACGGGTTTAGCAGGATATTCTACGGGGTTACCATCGAGGTTCTTTAACTTCACCTCCTAAGCATTGACGTTCCAGGAAGGGCATTCAAAGCCCATGGCTCTGGCTTCATAAGCCATTTTTAGCCTGGCTTGAAGGAGGGAAATTACGACGGACCCTTTGAGACCCTCTCGGTAGGAATTCATATCCTAGTCGTATGGAAGTTGGGTGGCATCGAGCTTGGCCTGAGCATCCCGATTGGCCTCATTAATGGCGATCTGGGCTTCTTGAGTCACAACTTTAAATTTGTCTTCATAATGTTGTTACTTGGCGGCTATCACTCCCTGGTCGGCAATTGTGACCTCTGCCTTCTTCAGCTTAGCTTCTAGCATCTTGTTCAACCCACAACTTTCCTCATAAAGACTTGTCATGCGTTCAAGACCCTAGAATCCAAAAACACAGGTGTTGATGCAACAAATATAAGACCAACGGTAGTAGCTGGGCTGGTTAGGCAAAAGGGTTGAAGGGTTCAACTTTGCCTAACGCAGGTCGTGGGGTCCCCCCACGTTTGCAAGACGTGGAAGGAGGTTCACTAGTTTATTGTTGTTATTTGCTGAAGATCCTTCTCTGAAATGTACTCAGATTCAGAAGTGGTAGCAAATGGAATGTGTGTGTTGGATGTGAAAGGGAGTGACTTGCAGGAAACAAGCACTCAATGTGAATGACCAGAGATTAGAGAATCAGAGCTGGCCAGGAGATGTTTTCTGAAGTAAATGAAGTGTCAATTTATAAGAGAAGACATCTCCCGAAGTAGAATGTATTAGACTAGTAACCTTGCTTGTAGTGGAGGGCTTTCCCTTTCGGGGGTTAAAGCCTTTTGACCCCTGGATAATAGCGTGCATTGTGCAGACCTGCTTTGCTTTTGCGGCTGTGGGTTGGTGAAGCGATCTCCGGATGTGACTGGCCACTGTTTCCGCATTGCTTTTCCCATCTCACAGCTTTTCAACCATTGAACCGTTTAACCATTTGAGCGTTTACATATTTAGTCATTTTATTTAGTCTTGGGCTACCCCCGTCATCAGCCCCCCAAGTCAGAGGTTTTTGGGTAATGAGCTCAAAGACTTCTGACTTTTATGCGTGTATTTTATTGCTTGAAGGTTTCAAGGGTTCGTTGCTTGAAGGCTTGAAAGGTTGAAGGCAGTTAATATTTGAATTTGAATTTTAAATAACTGACAATTGATTTGATTGATGTATGGCAGTTGATAGGGTGGCGGTTTTGCAGAAGTTACTGTTTGCCATTATTACCCCTATTGTAGGTTTATTTTTATTTTATATTTGCAAATCTTATCCATTTTCTTCATAATTCTTCCAAGTTTCTGCCATTTCCTTCCTTCTCTAAGGTTAGTTTCGGTTTCCTTTACACCTTGCATTCTTCATTTTCTGTTTTCAAAAATGGGTGCTCGTAAGGACTTAGCAAAATCTTTTTCCCGGTTAACACAAGAGGAGGTAGATTTATTTTGCATGGAATATGGTATTGATAGAAAGTCTAACACAACTGCTCCTGCTTGTGATGTTCCTGTTGATAAACCGACCCCTGGTTCGTTGCCCTTTATTGTCGTCATTTTGAGTTTTCGAATCTTCGTTATCCCTTTTCGTTTTTTGTTTTGAACTTGTTGGAGTATTATCGGGTTTCTTTTGGGCAAGTTCATCCGAAGGGGATGGCTAGGGTTTTGCATTTTGAGGTTTTGTGTCGTGCTCTTGGATATGATCCTTCCCTGTTACTTTTTCGCCGGTTTTTTCGTTTGGCTAAGAATGGCGATTGGTTTACTTTTGAAACGTCCAAAGTTGATTCCTGCCTTATTTCATCCATGGTTACCACGCTTGGGGCTTGGAAGGATCGCTTTTTCTGGGTTTCCGATGCTATTCTTCCATTCAAGATGGTGTGGAGGCGGCTGGATGCCGTTCTTAATGATCCGGAGCCCTCCGAATCTGAATTGAATGATGTTTTTCTCAAAGCCATCCGGGAGTGCCCTTCGAGGGTTCGTCCCTTTCCTGAACATTTACTAGTTCTTTTAGGGCTTAGTAAAATCTGGGGGAATGTTGATCGGGGCCGGTTCTTATGAGGAGTGGCATGGGTATGCATTTACCTTTTTTGCCCTTTTTATGTTTTTCTTAACTTATGACTTATGTGTTGTTGCTTTTTGCAGTCATGTCTGCTTTGGATTTTATTAAGAGCGACGATACTTCTGATGTTGTATTTGGGGATGCTCCGTCTGTTCCTGGTGAGAATGTTGTGGTTAGAACTGTTGATCAAAGGTTTGAGGGCTCAGGTTATGTTAGTGCTACCACTGTCAAGGGTTTTTCTAAGTCTAATGCTCCCAAGTCTTCAACCCGCCGATCTTCTCGTCGGTTGTTGAAGTCTGGTCCTCAATCCACTTCTTCTGAACCAGTGGACTTGAGTGATGATATTGAAGTTTCGGAAGATCAAGGTGGTGAAGCAGGTGCTGAGAAGGATAAGGAATTGGTTGTTCATGGTAAAAAGGTTTCAGGCAAGAAGGTTGTTGCCACTCCTGTTCAGGAATCTTCAAGCAGGGACGTTGAAGGGTTGGATCCGGAAGGGATTTATGTGCCTACTTGGTCGGTGAAGAATGATGACAGCTTCAAAGATGCTGCTGTCTGTGAAGATGCTCTGAGTCACATTGCTCCTCCTTCAGTGCACAAGACCATTGCTGGGATGGATGATGACTTGATGTTGTCCCGCATGATTTTGAGTACTTGCAACCTTGCTGCTATGCTTCCTCAAGGCATTGCCCGTTTTCGTCAAAGAATGCAGGAATATGAAGAATTCTCGAAGAAGAAGGATAAAATGAAATCCTCCATGCTGGGATGAAAAAGGAGATAGCTAGTTTTGCCGAGAAAGAAGCAGCGTGGGACAAGAAGGTTAGTGACTTGAAGAAGATGCATGAGATTGAGATGGGTGATTTGAAAAAGAGTTTTGAGGCTAACTTATTGAAGTTGAAAGCTGACCGTGAGACATTGGCTGTGCAACAGAAGGCATTTGCTAAAGGGAAGGATGGTTTGAAGGCTTTGGTTGCTCAGGCTACTGGGGATAACCAATGGCTCATTGAGCAGGGTTTCCACCAAGTGGTTACCTATCTATTGCACTCCAAAGAGTTTAACTCTGCTCTTGGTGATGTTTATACTAAACTACTCAATTTGGGAAAACACCAAGGTCTTATTGCAGGTTATAAGCTCCAAGAATCTGGTCATCCTTTGGAGAAGTCTCCTTTGTTTCGTCCCGAGGCTTCTGATGTTTTCAAAGGCTCCGTTGAGCAAATGGAGAAGCTGTCCTATCCTTTCATCCATCAAGTTTCTGGTTGTTTTGGTAAGCCTCTTGCTGTGTTGCAGGACTTGAAACCGGAGGGTCTAAATGAAAAGGTTTGTGCTGAAATCTTGGGTTCTCTCTCAAGGAAGAGATCCTACTCGGGGGATAGTGATGATACCCTTTCCGGTCAGCTGGATGTTCCCAAGGATGCAAGTTTGGAGGCTTCAGCGGTTGGTGGTGATGGAGGTTTGAAGACTAAAAAGCTGAAGAAAACAAAGAAGGCCAAGGGCGAAGGTTCTGGAGTTTCCAAGTCTGTTGATGCTTGATTCGCAGCTTTCTTAGCACTGAAAACAATTTATGTTTTGTAATGTTAACTTGAACAATATTAGGTTATTAGGAACCCTTAAGGTTCCTGTTGGTTGTGTTTAAGGCCTGTATGGCCGTTAAGCTTGCAAGTTATTAGGACTTGCCCTAACTTGTGTTTGAAAGTCTTTTAGGGCTTTCTTTTATATGGATGGTATGATGTTTAACTATTTTCCTTGTATTGTGTTTTCATACTCGTGCCCTTTTCGGTTAAGGCAGTTTGTTTGGCTTTAACCTTCCAAGCCTTTTGGCTGTCTGTTGGTAGGTTGAAGCCTTTGAGGTGTCGAGTTGCTACCTAGGTGGCTTGAAACCTTGAAGGCTTCCTAGTCTTGTGACCCTTTTGGTTTGTATCTTTATAACTTTTTGTCTAAGTCTTATTGTTCTTTTAGGTTTTCTTTGTCTTTTTGTAACTTTGTCTTTGTTGAGTTTGTGCTACCCATATGTTATTTATGCCTTAAAGGGTTCAGTGCTACAGACACTTAGCCTTGGGATTTTTAACAAGAAGACGTATCACCTATCCTTTTTGTCATTTCTTTGTTTTTCACTTGAATTTTTCAAGCCTCTTTATGTATTATATTTTTAAGGCTTAGGGAACATTTGGTGTAGGCTGTTCACACCCGTCTATGAGACAATTTTATGTTTTCTTAACAAGTCTCATGGAGTTGTATTGATTTAGGAACTCACCCCTTATATAGGCTCATTCAACCCTTGAACCTATTGAGTGATGTGGCCTGGGAGCTCATCCCCTTACATGGCCCTTGCCATGGAGTTTTCTGCTAGGTTCTCAACCTGGTCTTAGGATAGAAAGACAAGTTTGATAAAACAACTTCATTCATTTAAGCAATACTTGCTTTTTACAAAAGGTATTCATAGTGTTGTTCGAGATACATTTTGATACAAACCAAACCTTCCTGTCTAAACATGGAACCTTTTTAGGGTTTTGCCATTCCAATGCCTTGGAAGCCTTTTGCCTTCTGAATCTGCTAGCTTATAGTACCCCCCCTTGTGTGCTTCGAGGATGGTGTATGGGCCCTCGCATTTTGGGCCAAGCTTTCCTTGATTTTCCTTTTTGCTAGCTTCATTGTTTCTGAGGACCAGGTCTCCTGGCTTGAAACGTTCGTTCTTGACTTTCTTGTTGTAGTAAGTTTCCATTTGTTGCTTGTATTTGGCTTCTTGAATTGCGGCTTGATCTCTTGCTTCCTCTAGGAGTTGTAAATTCAACATGGTCTCTTTTTGGTTTGTTTCGGGATCCATGTTGACAATTCTTTGGGTTACAACTCCTATCTCGGCAGGGATCACAGCTTCGGATCCAAATACCAAGCTGTAAGGTGTTTTCTTATGGGTTGTTTTTTCGGTTGTTCTAATTGCCCATAGGACACTAGGCAATTCTTCAAGCCAGTTGCTTTCGTATCTTCCCAGTCTTGTCTTGATGCCTTCTACTATGCTTCTATTCGTTCTTTCAACCTGACCGTTTGATTGCGGGTAAGCCACTAAGCTAAAAATCTGATCGATTTTGTATTCCTTGCACCAAACGCTGAAAGGTTTTTCAGCAAATTGCCTTCCGTTATCAGTGACAAGTACTCCCGGCAATCCATAACGGCAAATGATGTTCTCCCAAACAAAGTCAATGACCTGTTTTCCTGTGATTTTGGCGAGTGGTTTGACCTCGGGCCACTTGGTGAAATAATCTACTGCCACCAACAAGAATTTTACTCCTCCTTTGCTTGGGGGAAATGGACCAACAATGTCCATTCCCCATTTATGGAATGGCCATGCTGAGGTTATCGGGACTAAGTAATGCTTGGGACTTTTTGGGATCGGTGCATGAATCTGGCAAGCATCACATTTCTTTAATTCTTCGGCTGTATCGCGATGCATTGAAGGCCAGAAATATCCAAGGTTCATGAGCTTTGCAACCACCGACCTAGCTCCAAAGTGAGCTCCGCACACACCTTCATGAATTTCTTTGATCAAGTACTTACTTTGCTCAGGACCGACACATCTTAACAAGGGAGCAAGGTAACCCTTTTTGTAAAGGGTTTCTCCTTGTAGTGCGTATTGCCTTGCCTTGATCTCAACCCTTTTAGCTTCTACTTGATCATTGGCCAATTCACCATTTTTAAGGAACTTTTTGATGGGAGTCATCCAGTTTGGATCTTCTTCGGTAACTACATCTTGAATTTCCAATTCATCGATTGATGGGCCTTCAACACTTCTACCAGCACCTTCTTGGTAAGGTGGGCGAAAGTGAGAGATGCAAGCTTACTTAGGGCATCAGCCTTTTTGTTTTGAGATATGGGGATCTGTTTGATGTTGCATGCTTGGAAGGTACTCATCAGTTCCTTGGATTTTTCTCTGTATTTTTTCATGTTGGGTTCCTTAGCTATGTAGCTATCATTTACTTGGCTTGAGACCAGCAACGAATCCGTGAACACTTCCAGCTTTTCAACCTTTATTTCTTTAGCCAACCTTAGGCCGGCTATTAGTGCTTCGTATTCAGCCTCGTTATTGGTGGTCTGAAAATCAAAACGGAGAGCATATGTGAATTCCAATCCTTCTGGATTGATCAAAATTAGCCCAGCCCCTGACCCTTCAACGCTTGAAGCCCCGTCGGTAAAAAGCTTCCAGGCTTCAGGGTTGGAAGGTTCAGTGGTGGTAGCGTTTACTTCAGTGGTCATTTGGCTTGGGACTTCCACAATGAAGTCAGCCAAGACTTGGGCCTTGATGGCTTTTCTTGGGACATAGGTGATGTTATGTTCACCCAGTTCTATGGCCCATTTGGCTAATCGCCCCGAGTTTTCAGGTTTTTCAAGCACACTCTTGATAGGTTGGTCGGTGACCACTTGTATGGGGTGTGCTTGGAAATACCTTCGAAGCCTTCTAGCTGTCTGAATTAAGACTAGGGCAAGTTTTTCAAGGGGAGGATATTTTGTTTCAGCTAATTTTAAAGTCTTGCTGAAGAAATAAACGGGTACCTGGGCCTTGTCTCGCTCAATGGTGAGGACTGCACTGATGGCCTCGTCAGCAATTGAGAGGTACACTGATATTAACTCCCCGGTTTTTGGTGCCGCAATATCTGGTAGGGAAGCTAGATGTTGCTTCATCTGGTTGAAAGCTTCTTCAGCTTCTTCAGTCCATTTGAAATCCTTCTTGTCTGAGCAGTTCTTGAGCGTTTTGTAGAAGGGCAGAGATCTTTCGGCCAACTTTGAGGTAAAACGCTTCAAGGCTGCAAGCTTCCCGTTTAAGCTTTCACCTCCTTCTTGGTTTTTGGTGGTTTGGTTTCGAGGACGGCTTTCACTTTGTTAGGGTTGGCTTTGATGCTTTGTTTTCCAACAATGTGACCCAAGAATTTTCCCTCCTCGAATCCAAATGAGCATTTTTCCGGATTAAGCTTCATGTTAACCTTTCTGAGGTTCTTGAAAGTTTCTTGAATATCGTCGAGCATTTGATATTCCGTCTTGCTTTTAATCACCAAGTCGTCGACATATGCCTCCATATTTTTGCCAATTTGGCTTTCGAAGGCTTTGTCAACGAGCCGTTGATAGGTTGCTCCGGCATTTTTGAGACCGAAAGGCATCTTTTGATAACAAAAGATCCCTTTGTCTGTGTGAAAGGCTGTTTTTTCCTCATCCTCTTTCTTCATGAGGATTTGGTGATAACCTTTGTATGCATCAAGAAAGCATTTGAACGAGTAACCTGTGAGGGAGTCAACCTTGAGATCAATTTCCGGTAGTGGATAGCAATCCTTAGGACAAGCCTTGTTAAGATCCTTGAAATCTATGCACATCCTCCAAGAGTTGTCAGGTTTCTTGACCATAACCGGGTTTGCAACCCATGATTGGTACTTGACTTCTCGGAGAATACCGGCCGACACAAGCTTTTCAACCTCTTGGCAGGCTGCCAGACTTCTCTCGGGTGCCAGGCTTCTTTTCTTTTGGACCACCGGCTTGACATCCGGTGGTATTCTTAACTCATGCTCGGCAATGTTCTGAGGGATCCCGGTCATATCTTCTGGACACCAAGCGAATACATCGCTGTAATGTGTTAGTAATTTTTCAAGGTACGAAAGGGTCTCTTGAGAAAGGTTTGGATTGACCCTTATTTATTGTTCAGGGTACTTAGGGTTTATGACCAACCTTTGCCTGTCTTCTTCACTGTTTGAGTTTTCACCTTCAACCATGTAAGCTTCCTGAGAGGGCTGAAGGGTTGCTATGCCCCTCTTTCTAGGAAATTTGACTGTGCCATGGCCAACAGACACGACCATGTAAAATGCACACTGTCCTGGTCTTCCGATGATCACGTCATAGCTTGAGGGGATGTTGATAACCACAAAGGTGAGTGGTTGGGTTCTTTCTTTTAAACCTTTGCTGAAACGAACATTAAGTGTCAGTTGCCCTAAAGGCTTGAGAGGTATGTCAGCGATACCTTTTATAGAGGTTCCAGAGGGTTGAAGCCTTGAACGTTCTTCATTACTCAAACGGTTGAAGAATTTCTCGAACATGATCTCAGTGGCTGCCCCAGTATCTATGTATGCCCTACATGTTTGCAGCGTTCCCATGGTAGCTTCTACCACAAGAGGGCTAGAGAGAGAGGGTCTTTCTTCGTTGGGGGGAAGCAGACACACTGAAGCTACCAAGCTTCCAACCGCTGTCTTTTATGAGGAACCCTTCCATCGAAATCCACCATATTGACTTCCTTACCCTTTCTTTCAGCCATTTTGTCCCGGACTCCCTTTACCAAGTGAGCGAGTTCTCCGGATTTAACAGCTTCTTCAATTCTTTTCTTGAGTTGGAAACAATCGTTGGTGTGGTGACCTTTTTCTTCATGAAACTCACAGTATTGTGTGGAGTTCTCATTTTTCCTGCTTTTGGGGAGAGGCCTAGGAGGCCGAAAGTTTTGTTTAACTTCTTCTGTTGCAAGGATTTCTTGAGGGGTCTTTGTGAGAGGTGTGAAACTTATGCCTTTTTCCCTGCTTGAAGGGTTCCGGCCTTCAGATCTTCGAGTGTCTGAACCCTTTGACCGCCTGTCATAGGAGTTGAAGTTCCCCCTTTTTCTAGCTGGGCTATTGCTTCGCCAGCCGGATCTTCTTTTTCTTTGTTCTTTAATGTCTACTGCCTCCTCTCCCCGGATGTGAGCTTCAGCCCTTTCGAGAGCCTCTTCCAGGGTCTTGGGCAGGGATTTGTTGAAATCTCTTGTGAGATATTTAGAGGTGATGGCATTCATGAAACCAACCACTCTCATTTTCTCGTCTGCCCCTACATAAGTCAGACCTTCCTTCTTGTATCGTTCAATGAACGCACGAAGACTTTCATCATCCCGTTGTTTTATCTGGAAGATCACTGTTGCGTCTTTGACATATCGCCTTTGTTGGGAGAAATTGGCCAGAAAACCCTTGCTAAGGTCGTCAAAGCTTCGAACGCTTTGAGCAGGTAGGTCGTTGAACCAGATTCTGGCGGATCCAACAAGAGTTTGCATGAACATTAGGCAACATTCAGCGTTTGACCATTTCTCTATCCGGGCTGCACCGGTGAAGATCTGAAGATGGTCCTCAGGATCTTTAGTCCCATCATACGTCCTGATGTGGGATGGCATCTTAATCTTTGATTGGAAATCATAATCGGCTATCTGCCTTGAAAAGCATGAAAGGTTACTTGGCTTGTATAGTTTAGCCAAGTCTTCTTCAGCCCTTGCATCCACATTATTGCCATTGCCGTTATTTCCCTGAGTGGCTAGCACTTGGTTAATGAAGTGTTGCCACGGGAAGTTGGCCATCATCTGGGTCATCATGTTGGGCATGAGGTTGAAGCCTTGAAGGCTTCCTGGGCCAACTGAGTAGATTATTCCGAGGGGAGCGCTCATAACAGCACTTCGTGCTAAAGGGAGCACGGGCAGAGCTTGCTCCCACGTGGTTGTTATAGATGCTGGATAGCTTGTTACTAGGACTGTAGGAGCTGGTCAAGGGTTAGCTCATGTCCCAAAGGAGCACCACTAGTAATTGGTTGGGAAGAGAAAATAGGATGCACCATAGGATTTGCCATAGTGGACAGATAAGGGTGAGGGTTTGAAGGATTACTGGGACC
Organism: Helianthus tuberosus; assembly: GCA_030545235.1. Classification (NCBI taxonomy): domain Eukaryota; kingdom Viridiplantae; phylum Streptophyta; class Magnoliopsida; order Asterales; family Asteraceae; genus Helianthus; species Helianthus tuberosus. Next base: position 20,144 of record JARYGA010000602.1, read on the forward strand.
AGCCTCACCTCTTGTTGTAAAAGGAGGGGGAGGTGGTCCGGGAGACAGCGTTGGTTCAGGTTCGTCATAGTCTAAACGAATCCTCACTCCTTTTTCTCTTTCTTTACTTACATGTTGGTTGAGAAGGGACCTCAACTCAAGGAAATTGTTAGCAACCCCTTCGGGGGTGAGTTCAACACGTGCTGGGGCGTCAGAGACACCGATATTAGGAGATGGAACCCCGGATCTGGACGGGGTTGGTGTGTTGAAGGTGAGGAACTCGGGTGTGCTCCCCGGAATTGAGAAAGAAGTTGGTATAGCCACGTGAGCTTGGCTACTACCCGGAGTAGAAGTGTTTGGAATCTGATTTACTTCTTCCGGGGATCCACTTTCAGACATGGTGATTTTAAGTGAAGAAAGCTACACTACTAGGTCTTTTTGAGAAGAAATAGCGGCGTAGCCCCACGGTGGGCGCCAACTTGTTGATGCAACAAATATAAGACCAACGGTAGTAGCTGGGCTGGTTAGGCAAAAGGGTTGAAGGGTTCAACTTTGCCTAATGCAGGTCGTGGGGTCCCCCCACATTTGCAAGACGTGGAAGGAGGTTCACTAGTTTATTGTTGTTATTTGCTGAAGATCCTTCTCTGAAATGTACTCAGATTCGGAAGTGGTAGCAAATGGAATGTGTGTGTTGGATGTGAAAGGGAGTGACTTGCAGGAAACAAGCACTCAATGTGAATGACCAGAGATTAGAGAATCAGAGCTGGCCAGGAGATGTTTTCTGAAGTAAATGAAGTGTCAATTTATAAGAGAAGACATCTCCCGAAGTAGAATGTATTAGACTAGTAACCTTGCTTGCAGTGGAGGGCTTGCCCTTTCGGGGATTAAAGCCTTTTGACCCCTGGATAATAGCGTGCATTGTGCAGACCTGCTTTGCTTTTGCGGCTGTGGGTTGGTGAAGCGATCTCCGGATGTGACTGGCCACTGTTTCCGCATTGCTTTTCCCATCTCACAGCTTTTCAACCATTGAACCGTTTAACCATTTGAGCGTTTACATATTTAGTCATTTTATTTAGTCTTGGGCTACCCCCTTCATCAACAGGTATCAGCATATACTATCTATTTAGCATATATAATCTGTATATATGTGCAGGATACAGGATAAGGATATGTACCTGGTTAAGAAAGCTGGTTATGAACCTGCTAGATTCAAGGAACGCATGGTTCTCATAAGGGAAGTCTCAGAAGAAGCAGGAGAGTCCATCTTCTTTCTCTTGCGGGAGCTTGAGGCACGTGGCAGGAGAAGGCTTGGGCATGGCTGTTGCCTTGGAGCTGGTCACCGGTTTGGAAGTAGTGGATGGCTTGTTGGGTTCCTTCTTCACCTGAACCGGGGCGGAATAGCTATCGAGTTCCTCGAGATAAAAAACTTAAGGCATCTTGGTCGGCTCTGCACATAAGGGAGAATTCTAACTCTTAATTTAAATTTGTATTTAATATATATATGTATAAAATGTGCGATTCTTACCGGATGTGTTTAAGGAAGAGTACTGACTTGAACTCGGCAGATAAGACGAGAAGCTCCTATCACTGTTAGGTAACTGGTATATTATCTTGATTCTTTCTTCGGATTCTTTGGTAGGAGGAGCTAGTTCTTTGAAGTTCGCTGCAAGAAAGACATAAGGATGTTAGTTCAGGATACAAGATTAAGATATATTTGGGGATAAGCCAAAACCCTAAACCCTACCGGAGGTTAACCATTTTACCGGAAGGCTATCACCTTCGGCAATGGAGTCACGTCTAACAAAGAAAAATTTACGTTGCCATCCATCCTCGTTCCTTGTGACTTTGAGGATGAGGGGATTGCTGGAAGTTGAAAAAAGTAAGAAACGGTTGTTGCCGTCAGAACGGAGACGGTTAGCCATAGGGATATCTTCGATATAGAGGTCAGGGATGTAAAAGGTTTTGATCTGGTTGAGTACAATTAGTACTCTCCAGACCATGGGAATGGTTTGAGCGAAACTAAGGACGATAGTACGAAAAAACTGCATGACATACTTGGGAAAAGGATATCAGAGACCAAGAGAAAAAGGATACACCGAAAAGCAGATCCACTCCTTGGACGACACGTCTGACCGGAGGCTCCGGTCAAACGGACGAATCACCGCTCCGTCGGGGAAAGCACCAGAAGTCCTCAGTGCGGCAATGTCGGCATTATCAAAAGAACACACCTCCTTCTCGGGGTGTTTAAGCAGGTTTTGGTTGGCAAACAATGAAGTTGATTCACTGAAATGGGATCGAGTTCTTGTAGCCATCAAGAAAGTTGAACAAAAAAAGTTTCGAGAGAAAGGAGAAGAGATTGTACCTGAGAATTCTGAGGAAGTTGGATGATTTTCAACGAGAAAGTGAGAAGATATAGGGGCCACATAGATGGGCAATGAGTAAAAATTGCTTGGGGAGTTGCATACTGTGACATCAATCGTCTTTTCGCCTTAATTTCCTTGGTCGACGTGAAGAGTTTAAAATATATCCGTTCGAATTTATGAATTCTAACAGATATATTTTGGGGACAATTGTTATGAGTGAAATTCCGAGCCCATATGCTGGATTATATCTTGAAATATATCTTGAATATTTAATATCTGTTTACGATCAGGATACCGGACCAGGATATTGGTAACATCCTGATATAGTATCCTGATAGTTCCTAATGATTTGCTTTGGATGCAAGGTACTAACGTTCAAAAAGTTTGGTCTTCCTGAAGACTCGGTCATGACAGTTAGAAGAAAGACGTTGGAAGCTTGAAGAAAAGGACTATAACGGTCAAGAGGGAATATTCGTAGTTCCCAAGATTATAGGATAGGTTGTTATTTCTGTTTACTATAAATAGGAGTGTACGGATCGATGGAGACACACAACTTCGCTTACTTTTTCACTCTCTTGGCAGCTACAATCATTCGCAATCACATTCACAAAACTTACACTTACACTCAAAATTCATTGTAACACTTAGTTGATTCGTACAAAATCCTGCACTATATCCTGGTTATTCAAGTAATAAAAAGAACAAGGCAGCCGACGATTATCAGCTCCCAAGGTTTTATGCCGGAGATCTAGATTGATCAAAGGCTTTCCTCGTATTTCTCGTGTCAACCTTTACATTTTCGCTTATTGTTTGATTGTTGATATAGTTCGGTATCCTGAGCTATATCCTGAAAACTGTTTTTGCAAACTAACAAACCAATATATTTTCCACAAGTATTGCTAGCACACTACCTCACAAACCTAATTCGATCACCAAATTGCTTCAGTAATTTTTGACCAAAACAATGAACATGAACATAAAGCTTGAAAACATGAAAATCTAAGTTGTTTAAGTGTATGTGATGAACTTGTTTGTTGATTACTTGTATGTATGGTGTAGATCACCACATGAATCTTGCTAGATGATGATTTAAAACATGATCTAGCAATTATGAGGATGGATCTTGAAAGATCTTTGATGATCATCCTTTATGTTAAGCATGAACTTGAAGATGAACATGATTTTGTGTAGGATAATGATTTCTACAAGTTGTGAATCTTAAAAATATAAGATCTCAAAAATAAAAGTTTCAAGAAACTAAAGTTTACATCAAGATTCAACATGGCTTGGTTTTAAAAGAAAGTAAACATGTTTTATGTGTTAAAATGAAGCTAGTAAAGTGTATGGAACATGAAAAATTCAAGAAGATAATTTTTTTGTAAAAACATGTTACAAGTTATAAAGATGGAAACTTTGTAAGAAAGAGTTTTATGAAATAAAAACCATGGATTTAGTGTTATTAAACCTTGTTAAACAACATGTTAAAATACTACAAGGTTTTGTAAAACATCAAGTTCATATCATCTTATAAAAGTGCATGTTTATGGCTATGGTAAGTTGTATGATAATTGTTGATGATTGATGATGAACTTTTGAAAAGAAAATGATATGCTAATAAACATGGAAACCTCCATTTTCAAAGAAAACTATGGCAAATTTTTTGTAGAAATTCAACACTTAGAAAAATATTTTTAAACAAGTGTTTACAAGTAATTTTTGATCTTGGTTTTGAATATAAAATTTGCCATAATTTTTGTTATAAAAATTACAAGTATTGGAGGTTGATTTTTAAATAAAAATGACTAAGTATATATCTAGGAAAATATATATTTAGATGTAACAAAAGTATGTGCTACACGTATATTGCTTGTATTAGTTATACTAAAAATTAGGAACCTTGAAAATAATATAACACACAAAAATACTAAAAATTGTAATATGAAATATTACCAATATCACAAGAAAATAAATATATATATTACACCCAAAAATTAGACAAATCAAACAATGGACATTTTGACTATATATATATTCCGGAAATAAATTCGTAACTTGATAAATGTGATAAACGGTATTTTTGAAACCGAAGAAACGGAAAAATATGGGTTTTTACAACTATTATAAAATATATCATATTTTGTCAAAGTAGAAAATATATTATTTTAGAAGTGGAGAAAATATATATTTGCTAGACCAACTTAAAATATATTATTTTGGTGAAAACTAAAAATATATATTTTTCTAGGTTTAATCTTAAAAATATATTATTTTTAAGATATATACGGAAGTGTACATATTTTTGCCAAATAAAATTATAGATATTTTTCTATAAAAATCCTCTTAAAATATATATATTTTAAGAGTATAAAGTTGGTGATTTTTAATTATACAAAAATAATTTTCCGGAAAAATTACACGCAAAATTAAGTATAAAATACTTAATAAATACAAGAAAATACGTATTCCTATACGTATAAGTACATACCGGAATACACTACCAACACTTGACAAAATACATGTATACAAGTAATATACACAATTATGAGAATGCAAAGTAACATACAAGTATACCTATACTTGAAAAATATATAAGTGAAAACCACATGACAAATCAAGTTAAAAATAAATTATTTATTTTTAACAATATTCCAAAGAAAATTGGATGGAAATAGTTTAAGTTAAAATATCCTTATTTTAACTAATAATTATATAATTTGGAATTATATAATATACATCAAGTGAATAACTCAAAGTATACTAGATTTCAAAAATAAGTCTTAATAAATAAATAAGGCTAAGAGTCGTTACACGACCTAAACGTCTAATAAAACATAGCACGTGTGTAGGTAGTAGAACGACCTGTGGGAAAGGAACTTTGAGTATACGAGACAGCAGACGCAAACTCGTGAGTTCATGTCCTGTAACACCTCGTAAAATCAAGTCCAATATAGTGGTGACACGTGTCATAAACCCTGATCATGTTAAAAAGATAACTTGAGTGACTAAAATTATCAAATAGTGTAAAGATATATGTGGAAGGACCAAAAGTGTCAACATGCCAAACTTGTGCCTCTGATTGACCCCATACGACGTTCGTATTCTTTAATGAATAAAATTGCCAGACGCGTAAAGCTGTTTGTCGTATTCTTCAAAAAAATTAGAATTTACAAAGCATAGGGTTTAAATGTGTCAATATGTTAAATGTTACATCTGAGTGACCTTCTAACGAACCCAAAGCATTGTAATATGTTAATTATATTCTCACGGATGTCGGATATTGATTTCGTAAGAGTATCGATGCAAATAAATGCTTAAAGCGATAGATTCCAAGATATAGGGATTAAAAGCGCCAGCGTGTGAAATTAAGACCTTTCGGGTGATCTCGTAACTAACCGGGAGCTTAACGATGTTGGTTTCATGACCCAAGACACTTAAAAGTTAAGTATGGGGTCAATATTGCAATAAATGAAAGTTATTTAAACTAAATATGGACCAGGGACTGAAATTGCAAAGCTGGGAAAGTTTTTACCGGATTAACAGGTCCTCGCGGGCCGCGTAGACTTCCTCTAATGTCTACGCGGCCCGTGACTGAGTCACCAGTGACAGAACATTGCACAGCTGCATGTATCAGCTCCTCCACCGCCTTTGCATGCTGGTTTTCGATACTAGGGACTGTGCAAATGGGTTTTACTGCCATGAAGACACTTGGGATCATCTGATGACTCCTAATAACAGATGGATTGATCTTGGGGGCCATCAAACTCCTATAAATAGCTCCATACTTTGAACACTTGAACTTGCACTTTCACTTTCACTTCACAACTCACTCTCTGAAGCATCCTGGTGTTCAAGGAAGCTTTCTCAAGTTTAATTTTCATGCTAAGGACTCTTGTAAGTGTTCTTGGGTCCTGTAGTTAAGTTTTTATTAGCTTAATGACAGAAATTCAAATATATCGTAATGATGCTTTGACTTTGTGATTAATCACTGACGGTCCAGCCATTATTCAAATTGAAAGTGGCTATGTGTTGGTAATTAAGTAGGTGTTAATCCCTCAAAAGGGCACCTCTTAATTATCACGTTTACTCAGTCAATTGTCGGGTCAAAGTTACGAACAGAAAAGTCAAACGAGTCATTTTTTATAAAATAATGCATAACTGATAATGTAGAAGCTATAAAATATATTTTGTCATTAAAATATCTTGGTAAATAATATAAGAACATGTTTAGGCATGTTCAACCCGACAATTCTAAGTATTAGGCTCGGTTCGCAACCGAAAGTCGCAAAAGTAGACTTTTGCTTTGACTTTCAGTTCTGACCCGAATTAGCTTAGTTTAGATATGCCTTAAGGTTCCTTTTTAACCATGTTACATGTTAGTATAACCCTATGAGGTTATACATCATGGTCCCTTAGAAATCATAGTACATTGCAATTTCCGTTATTTGCTTAAAAGTTGACATTTATGCCCTTATGTTATAAAAACGAGATTTATGAAAATGTGAGAGTACAAAAAGTTTTATTACTGAAATATAAGGATTTCCATAAAATTTGACATCAGTTTATGGTCCCAAACAAAAGTTATGCAAGATAGCGTAAAATGAAACTTTTGTTAATTAAATGACATATTTAGCATAAATCATATTTAAACCCAATTTTTGGCACCAAACTCATTACCTACTGTTTTGATATAATATTTAAGGAATTTTGGAATTTTTTTAGATTTTATACTGACTATAACATAGAGTTCTCGTGTAAATCGGTAATTGACGATAATGCCCTTTTCATTAATAAAATGAGTTTTACATATCAATTACATGCCAAACCTTTTCCTACTGATGTTATATATTAAATAAAATATTTTAAGCATTTGAGACTGATCAAAACTTCAGAATTTTATAAACATCTTTAATATCGCTAATTACCGACTTTTACGCTAATTTACCGCATAGTGTGGTTTAAAACCATATTTAACGCCTAAGACTTGTTACCTACTGATTTTAAAAATAAATTTTTATACTTTAACAGTAAGTATAAGTCTTGAACTCAGATTTTCAAATTTGACCTTAAAAGCATATGTGAAATGACCAAAATGCCCCTACGGTGCATAGTTTGGCCATAAATGATAAACCTCACATATGTATGATATCATACTGATGTAACATGATAAAATAAATATTTTTACTGAATATTTTAGGCCATAACCTCAGTTTGCTATTAAACATCTTTTATAAACTTTCAAATGACCAAAATACCCTTTCGTGGCTTAAATTAGTTTTAAATTTGTTTTGGGCATAATTGAAGATATCCTACTGATATCACAACATAATTTAAGCATAATAACTTATGGAACTTGTACTTGTCTCATCCGGTTACCCGTTATACTTATACGTGTTCGGTACGGTTTATGTGACTAGTTTGCATAAATTAGCCGAAACGGGTCAAACCTTATCACTTTTATTTCAAAATCCAGAATGTATTTAGTTAACCCATTTTAAACAAGTATTCATACTTGTTAGGTCAAAATTACATTCCAATCCGGTCACCGCTTAATCTTGCGTTTCGTACCGTAAACCTTTCTTTAAAACTAACCGGTCTAAGCTAAAACGTAAATAAGACCCATTAGGAATCTAATAGGTTATTAAAACCTTCGTTCCAGATTAGGAGGCCAGTAAAAGCTATCTGCACTTGCTGATTAGAATAAACGGCTGAGTATAATTTACATTTTTTTGCTCAGGTAAATACTTTTAACTTATTTTCCCTTATACGGGCCTGGGATACGGTAAATTATTACCGCTTGGTCGGGTATTGAATATTTAATCGATTAGTGGTTAAATCATTGAGATAACCTGTTTTAATCTGTTATGTTTGATACAAAGCATTTGGGGGTTAATATGACCATGTCCTGGATATCCTCGACTCATTCATTTGAAATGGCCACGACTTAAGCACGGGGTGTAGGCACACACCTGACAGTTGCGTATGTAAAATGGTATCTCACTCACGAGGAAACTTCTTGTGGGCTTATACTAGTGGTGTGTCTATTAATTTTGTCCCGGCTCTTCTATTCCGGGCCATGAACGTATGACAAACATGTAAATCTGTATACAAGATTATTTTTAAATAATTGTCCCAAGTTATAAAAGAAATTTATGCCTTGTGCATTTAAATCCATTTTCATAAATGTTTTCAAAAGAGTCAGTTAATTGTATTTACCAGTGTAAACTGACGTATATTTCAAAAAGATTAAGTGCAGGTACTACACGT
>JARYGA010000603.1:0-31597 GCA_030545235.1 Helianthus tuberosus
GTTATCTGTCGACACGGGACACCTCGTGATATCATCTCTGACCACGATGGTCGATTTACTTCGCGTCTTTGGGAACCATTTCAATCTACTCTAGGTACTACCCTCAATCTTAGTACCACTTTCCATCCTCAGACCGACGGTCAGACTGAACGCACGATTCGTACCCTTGAAGACATGCTTCGCTCATGTGTCATAGATTTTGGTGGTAATTGGGACATGCATTTACCTTTAGTCGAATTCTCGTACAATAACAGTTATCACTCTAGCATCCAAATGACACCATTTGAGGCATTATACGGAAGAAAATGTCGATCGCCTATTGTATGGCACGAGATCGGAGACGCGCAAATTACCGGTACTGAGCTGTTGCAAGAGACGACTGACAAAATCCTCCAAATCCGAGACAATCTGCTGAAGGCTCGGAGCTGACAGAAAAGTTACGCCGATAGATGCCGCACGCCCCTTGAATTTGACGTTGGCGATCACGTACTCCAAAAGGTTGCACCTTGGAAATGGGTGATCAGATTCGGCAAGAAAGGCAAGCTCGCGCCTCGATATGTTGGACCCTTTAAAATTCTGGAAAGAATTGGCAAAGTGGCCTACAGACTCGAACTACCGGAGGAACTGAGTAACGTCCACCCGACTTTCCACGTTTCGAACCTCAGAAAGTTCCTAGCCGAACAGGAATTACATGTCCCTCTTGAGGATTTACAAGTGGACGAAACATTACACTTTGTGGAAAAGCCTGTCGAGATCATGGGCCGAGAAACCAAGGTACTCAGACGCTCACGCATTCCCATTTTGAAGGTTCACTGGGAAGGCAAACGCGGCGCTGAGTTTACTTGGGAACTCGAAAGTGAAATGAAGGCGAAGTACCCGCAGCTGTTTGTAACGACTACTTCTTAAATTTCGGGACGAAATTTCCTTAAGTAGGGGAGACTGTAACAACCCATGTTACTGAAGTCAAAGTCAAAGTCAAGGTCAAAGGAAGAGAAGATTGCTAAATTTCGATCTGTCACTCCTTGCTTAACTACGGGTTTGACCACCTTGACTTATAACCAGTTTTGTATTTAAATTGCTTTAGTTGTATTATGTGGAGTACATGTTAATAAATCGCTACTTAATCGCTAATCGACCTATCGCTAATCGCATCGCAATCACATTCGCAACTCAAACTATAGGTTATGGATATTGTTTTACGTGTGTGTGCTATTACGTGTTATTTGTGCATGTTATGTTTATGTTGAGGTGTTTAATCGCAATCGCAATCGCAACTCTATCGCATCGCAATCTAATCGCAACCGCTAAACGCAAGTTATTTACAGTGATTGTATGTTAGATATAGTAGCTAGGTTATTTGTGTAACTATCGGGAATACTATCGCATCGCGCACTCGAAGCGCATGGCAACGCTCGACACACGAAACGAAACGCGAAAACTCAAATCGCCGAGCCACTTCGATCGAATGACCATTCTCCATCCCATCGAACTGTCATCCGATCCGTGGCCAGCACTCCCTTTCCTCATTTAGAAACCCTACAAATACCCCTCTATCACATCATTTGTGATGTGACAACTCCCTCACTCGACCAGCAGCGTTCCAGACCTTCTTTCTCTCGATTTCTCGTGATTCTTGTAAGTTTTTAGTTCAAACCTTGTACTTCTATAATCTACACACATTTCTTCATCTTTTTCAGCGTTGAATCTTCACTTTTAACCGTGAAATCAACGGATTTGAGGTGTTCTAGGATGATGTCATCATGGAGTTCTTATGAACTTCAAGTTTTGGCATTACTCCACCAAGAATAACTCAGATCTATATGATTTCCACATGAATCAACGCTATTTTTATCTAGATCTAAACATTTTCAAGGTTAAAAGGGATTGAAAGATGGTTTCTAACTTCCTTTAAACTCTTTTACACCCAATGCACTCGAAACTGATAGAATCAGAGCTAGTTCAGGCCTTCTACTCATTTCTAGAGAAGTGTCGGTCCAAGATCTGACCCCTATCAACGAGACCGCCGATCTCGGTTGAACATGAACATTCGTCACAAACAGTTAATTGACTCAGATTGGGGTGATTCCCGTTCGGTCGGCTAACCTGGTTCTGATAGGGTTCCTATTGTCCAATGCGTGGTCATACTGTCTCGATCAAACTATAAAACTTAACGAAATTTCAAGTTTGCAAAATGGTCAGATCGCGGGACGGATTGCCGTCCGATCAGATTGCCATCCGAACGAACCGCAATCCGATCGGACTGCACTTGGTATCCAACACTTAACTTTTATCAACTTTCAAAGATCATTAGTTTCTAACGGATTGTCCTCCGATCGGTAGACCATCTGATCGAGTGACAATCCTGCTGTGAACTTGTTCTCTGGGAAATGCCTCACCGGACGGATCGCTATACGATTGAACTGCCGTTCGATCGAACGACCTGAAAGGTAGAGATACTTCCCTGTTTTCAAAATGCTATAATGAAAACTTCAAAGCCATCATACACAAACACATCCATCCCAAACGAGTGTCAATCTGACCGAATGGCCATCCGAACGGATGACCATCCGAACGGATTGACATCCGATCGAATGGCCATCCGTTCGGATTGCCATCCGACTGGATGACCACTCGGCACCTGTTTCCCCATGCATCATTTTACGTGACGCTTATCGCTTATGCTATTATTCTGATCCGGCTAATCTCACTCTAGCGCTCCCTTCAATCCATTAACTTCCATCGCTGTGAGTATACTTGATCCCTTTTTGCTTTAAGCACTTTTGGGTGTTACATACGTTACTTATTCTAAATCAAATCGACACACAACGCAAATACTATTTAAGGCTAACCGTTACTGCATGTTATACATGACTCGATGAATGCCTGTTTGTTATGTTTACACATTGATTGCTGTCTACCTGCCTTAGCAACGATAGTATTATAGTTTGGACTCAGCACCTGTTTACTCAGGGGTTGTTAAGGACAATACTTCACGTGTTCGCAGTGGTGAATACGTGATGCACACTCGCTACTCGCAGTCAAATCGCTGTCATTGGTATTGATAGGATCTTTGTCGATAATTTACATGCTTCACATTATACGTTGTACATGCTGGTTATGCGTAAACGCTTTCGAACTCTATTAGTGTCTGTTTGGTATGGGGTAATGGAATGGACGAAGGAATGGAATGAACGAGGTAATGGAATGGACGAGGGAATGCATTGGATCATTACCATTCCATGTCTTCTTTGGTTACCATATGTGAATGGAATGAATTATTATCATATATTGTTTGGTAGGCAAGAAAAACGAAGTCACAAAATCAACGGTGAGTGGTGGTGGTCGGTGGTAGTGATTGTGGGTGGTTATAGGTCGCGGTGGTGGGTGTCGGCGGCGGCGATGGGTGATGGTGGCGGCGGCGAGTGGCGGTGCGGCGGTGACGACGAGTGGTGGTGGCGGAAAGGTGGCCGTTGGTGGTAGGTGGCAGCAGAGGTGGCGGTGGGCGGCGTCGACGGTTAGTGGTGGCGGTGGCTGTGGTGGTGGCGTCGACGATGGTGGTGGGCAGCGGAAACGAGTGGCCCTGGGGGTTAGTCGCGGCTGTGCTGATAACGGTGGCGAGTGGGTGGTGGCGATGACGGCGATGGTGGCTGTCGGGGTGAGGTGGTGGCGGGTGATGGCGTCGGTGGTGGGTGGTGGTGATGGTGGGTTATGGCGAAGGTGGTTGGTTTTGGTGTTGTTGATGAATGCTGCAAGAGGGGATGGAATGGAAAAAAAACATGGGGGTTGGAAGGAATGATTTTGAGGGAATGGAATGCCTTTTGGAAGGGGTGATTCCATTCCATTGACCAACCAAACACCCTTTTCTTCATTCTCTCGTAATCATCCATTCCATTCCACCTCCCATTCCTTCATACCAAACACTACCTTATACTATCAAACTTGTATGCTCACCTTTACACTATGTGTATTGACCTCTATTTTAACGTATGTGACAGGTGTTTAGGATGCTTGTGTCTTGCTGCTATGTGGAAAACCAAGCTAGGATGGAGTCTTAGAAACAAACGAACAATTTATAAAAATCTCAGTTGTCGAAACAGTTTTATTTGTCTCTGAGATATCTTTGTCTATAATAATTGATTGCTTGATGGGTTATGGTATGGGACATAATATTAACTATCTGGTAATTTAGTTGTTATGGAATTTCTCTTGGACAATCTGTTTCGCTCAGTGCCGCACCCCGATGTTTCCGCCATCGGTTGGGGTGTGACATAAGGATCCAGGATCCTCATTATTATCCTAACACTAATAATTGTTTCCATCATTTTTGAACCAGTTTTGCAGGTGTATTCGAGAAGGGCTTGGTCCAACCGAGATTCTAGGGGAATATGCTTGATGATTCTGCATGTGCATGAACTCTTCGACCGTTAAGGTGATCGTGGGGGACTTGCACCTTTTGCGGATAGTTAGTTAGGCTAGATATTTCTATTTTAATGGGGATACAAGCTTGATTTTAGTAACATTTAGTAACATAACTGCACTACACTCGAGCTCTCAAGAAGCTTCTGCGATTACACACTTTTGCATATTAGTGATCCTTGTACCAAGCTTGTTATCATCCCGATTTGTAAACTTTCTTTATTTAATATATTTGGTGATCGGTAGTTTCCATCACCCGAGGTTTTTTGTGTCGGAGATCATTCATTTATCAAGGGCTTTTTCCTCGTATAAATCCTTGTGTCTACCACTCATTTCATTCATTCATTCTTCATATATTTGATCATTTAACTAAGCATCACACCTCATAAAATCAGATTTCGTTGCATTATCCTTGTGTGATTTTTTGACCAAAACAATCAGCAATCAAACAATGAGCAAAAAATTAAAGGGTGACACGAGATGTACGAGGAAAGCCCTTGATCAGTTTAGATCGCCGACATAAAACCTCGGGAGCTGACAAACACAACTGCCTAGTTCTTCTTATTGCTTCGAATTTCAGGATACAGTGCAGGATATGATACGGATCAACTAAGTGTTACAATGAATTTCAAGTGTAAGTGTAAGTGGTTGTGAGTGATTGCAGCTAGTAGAGAGTAGAATTATGTGTAAAAAGTTGTGTGTCTTACCGATCCGATCATTCCTTTATATAGTAAAACGAAATAACAAACTATCCTAAAATAAGGGATGCTTCGAATATTCCATTAGAACGTTGGAGACCCCTTCTTTGCGGCTTTAACGCTCAACCATTTAGTCCGAGTCTTCAGGGAGAACCAGTCCACTTTAAACGTTACAGGTCTGCCATGTTAATTTGCACGTGAATAATTAGTAAACACCAGGATACTGCATTAGGATGTTACCAATATCCTGATCCGGCATCCTGGTCACAAACAAAAGTAATAAAGCCAGGATATAAGTCAAGATATATGTTTAAAAAACCACCCATAACAATTATTAGAACATGTGTAAACATGTTCGGCTCGTCAATTCCAGCTTTAGGGTCGGTTCGCAACCGAAAGTCGCGAAGTTTGACTTCTGCGTTGACTTTCAATTATGGAGCAAATTAGATTAGTTTGCTAATGATTTTTAGGTTATGTTAAGATCATATTATTATGTAGAATAACCCTATAAGGTTATACTACATAATCATATTAGAAATCTGAATTTATGCAAGTTCCGTTAATATGCCGTACTTCGAATAACATGCCCTTTTTAGCAAAAATAAGGTGTTAGACACCAATAAGCTTACAAACAACTTAGGTACTGATATGTTAACATGATTAACATATTTTAATGTTACAAATCTGATCATAAACTGAGTTTGCATATAATAGTTTGCATATAATATCGTAAATTATGCTTTAAATTGACCAAGATGCCCTTTAAGCGCATAGATCGGTTTTAAGCATAACTTTTCATAACAAACTCATTGCTTACTGATGTAGTATCATAATTAGGATAATTTGGGATATTCATTCAGTTTATAAACAGAGGTTACGCATACGTTCTTGAATTATGTCTTTGAATGACGATAATGCCCTTTTTCACCTAAAATAATTTAAAAGCATAATTTTCATACAAAACCTTTTGACCACTGGTATGTTATATTAATTAACATATTTAGATTATTTAAACCTGGTCATTACATTAGTTTTCCTTAAACATCGCACATATCGTCATTTATCGGCTTTAACGCCGTTTCGGCGCGTAGTATGGTGTTAAACCATAACTACCAATCAAGACTTGTTACCTACTGATTTTATAAATCATTTTGAATATTTTTACAGTAGGTATATGTTATACTCAGATTCCCAAATTAGCATTCAAAATTATGTGTGAAATTACCTAAATGCCCATACGGAGCATAGTTGGGCTTTAAACTATAAAACACACATATGTTTGATATTATACTGATATTATATCATAAATAAAATGTTTTCAAAGAATGTCTATGGTTGTAACATCAGATCGTACTGAAGTTCCTTTTATACATCGTTAAATGACCGAAACGCCCTTATGAGGCATAGTTTGATTTTAAAACCTTAACGGGCATACAAGTTGATATCCTACTGATAATATAACTTCTTTAAAGTATATTGGCATATGGAAGTTGTTCATAACTTATCCGGTTACTCGTTATCGCTTATACACGTACGGTTAGGCTTACGTAACTAGTTTACGTAAGTTTACCGAAACGGGTCAAACCTTATCATTTTTACCTCAAAACCCAGAATGTATTTAGTTTACCCATATTATACAAGACTTCATACTTGTTGGGTCTAAATTGCATTCTATTCCGGTCATCGCTTAATCTAGCGTATCGTACCGTTTTCATACTTAAAAACAAGCCGGTCTAAGTCTATGACTTAACTAAGACCCGTTAGCATTCTAATTGGTTGTTTCTACCATTATTCCAGACTAGATCCTTCCGGTAAATTGTACCTACGCTTACTTAATTGAATACGGCTGAATTATTATAAATCTTGCTATTTAAGACAGGAGCTAGCTCAGGTAAATACTCTTAACCTATTTTCCCCTATACGGGCTTGGGATACGGTAAAATATCTACCGCATGGTCGGGTATGGGATTCAAAGACCAATAAGTTGGGAAATTCAAATAACCCGTTTTAATTCGTATTGCTTGACTGAAACATTGGGGATTAATGCGACCGTGTCGTGGATGTCCTTGACTCATTAATTACAAATGGCCACGACCTAAGCACGGGGTGTAGGCATACACCCGACTGATGCGATATGGTTTATTATGTTGGTGCATAATGTCTATCTCCTACGTCATCAGTTTAGGTCGTCTCGTGTATGTATTAGGGTTAAAAATGTAAAGTTTTTACGTATTTGATGCGAGTTCGTATGGACTGGTTGATCCACTTCATGTGGACAGGTTGATCCACTTCATGTGGACTGGTTGATCCACTTCATGTGGACTGGTAGATCCACTTCATGTGGACTGGTAGATCCACTTCATGTGGACTGGTAGATCCACTTCATGTGGACTGGCTTCCCTATAAATAGGGGTGTTGGTTTTCTCATTTGTAACTTCTGAGAGGATTTTGACACGAAGTGCTGCCGGTTTCTCTGCGTGTAAAACGTCATTTTATGAATGAAAACCAAGTTTAAAGTACTTCTTTCTACTCCTACTCACATTCTCTTACTGATTCAAGGTTGCTAGATGGATTCCGCCTATCTAG
This sequence comes from Helianthus tuberosus, assembly GCA_030545235.1. NCBI lineage: Eukaryota > Viridiplantae > Streptophyta > Magnoliopsida > Asterales > Asteraceae > Helianthus > Helianthus tuberosus. Next base: position 7,701 of record JARYGA010000603.1, read on the forward strand.
TGATCTAGATTTAACTCTGAAAGACTCGTATTGATCGATTCTCGATCCTATAAGTGGTATCAGAGCTCAGGATGAGTTAAATCTGAGAAATCAATGGTTTGAATGTGTGTAAATCTGATTCATCTACTCTTTCTTGGACTTTTGAATGATTTCACGGACAAAATGGACTGATTCTTGAATATATTGTGTAAAACACTGTTTTAAACGTTCCTACAAAGTTTCAGACCTAAAATTGACTTAAATCTTGCCAAAATCATAAAAAATATGTCACTTCGTATGAGATTTTTTTCACTTCGTATGGAAATTATACTCAGTCCACATGAACTGAGTCAGATCGTTTGAGTTTTCATCATCACTCAATACGAACTGGACAACATCACATCCAGTCCATACGAACTGGTCAACTCCACTCCATGTGAACTGGAATATATCAACTCCACTCCATGTGAACTGGACTATAACTTTCCACTCCATGTGAACTGGACTATAACATTCCACTCCATGTGAACGGGACTATAACATCCCACTTCGTGTGAACTGGACATTAACATTCGTTTGAAAGTGCAGATTGTTTAAAAGCCCAGGTCGTGTGAATCAGATCGTTTCAAAAGTCACTTCGCTTGAAAAATTCATTTTTTAAAAAACTTAAAAGTTTTCTGAATTTTAAAATGGATCAAGAATTTTATAACTCATTTTTCGGAGGGGGAATGACAGCAGCTCAAACTCCAGCGAGTATTGCACAAAACGTTAACATGGAAAATGAGCTTGGTACAATGCAGAAGCCACCGAAATTGATGAATATCGACGAGTATTCGGGATGGTCAGATAGGTTTAAAACATGGGAGCAAGCAAATCATTTTGAGTGTTGGATGAAAATTGAGTCAAAATATGTTGTTCCGAAAAATGAAGCTGGCATTGAAAAAACACTTGGGAACTTTACTCCAGCTGAACAGGATAGTTTTAAAGCCGAGAAGAAAATGATGAGTATCTTACAGCAAGCCATCAAAGAGGATATTCTGGTCTTGCTACCACATCAGAATGATTCGCAGTCTATCTGGAATGCACTTAAAGTCAAATTTCTTGGAAGTGCTACAATGATTAAGAGCAAGAAGGAGTTACTAAAAAAAGAGTCTGATATTTTTACATCTATCAAGGGAGAATCGACAAAAGAATTGATCGAGAGGTATTGCCATTTGGTTGTAGAGATGAAGCGGTTGTCCATCAACCAAACAAATGAAGAATGGGTGGATAAATTGGCTGATGCTTTACCGTACGATGAGTGGGGTACTTACTTGATGATGTTGAAAAACAATTTGGAGTATGCTGGTTTTAATCTAAGCACGTTCATCAAGAAAATCGAAGGGCATGAGTTAGAACTTCGAAAGATTATTGATGAGCCAGAATGTGTTGTTGAAGTTGAGGAAGTCGGTGAAGTAATGAGTGAAGAGAGTCTGGCAGAGCTTGAAGAGGCAGTAGCAGAAGTTTATTACTATCAATCCGAATAGGAAGTTATTGCTAGTTCTTTCAAATCAATAATTCCTCCTAACATGTTTGAATCTTTTGCAGGTTTTTTCAGTGAGCCAACTACCGGATTCTGTCCACATTATGAAGTTGAAAAGACTCCAGTTGAAGAAATTATAGATGTTTCTAAAGAAATGAATGAAGAAACTCTGAAGGAGATAGCTGACAAGGCGCTGATGGTCAAGCTGAAAGAGGTAGACAAAACTCAAGTTGAGAACTGTGGAGAATGAGTTACCTGAAAGCATTGATGTTACATTCTCTCCATATGACACTGACAACGAGTCACAACTTGTGAAAACAGTTGAAGATCAAGTGTTGGATGAAGAAAGTGATAACTCAGATTATGGCACAGTTAAAACTCATTTGGAGAACTCCAATTCTGATTCTGAAGATGAAGGAAAATTTCTTGATAAATTCATACCAAAATCAGATAAAGTTGTGAATGATGATTCGATCATTGTGGCTTACACAATGACCGGAACTGACAAACTCTATACTGATTTTGAGTATCCAATCCAGAATGCAAAATTGGAAAATGTTGATAAAGTGTTCAAAGTTGTGGAAATTGATATTTCGGAAGTTAACAACAACGCATTTCTTTCAAAACCGAAAAAGTCTTTTGTGAAACAACAACCAATCAACTCGGGAAAGAAAGAATGGGTGGGTAACAATGGTGATCAGAACAAGAGAAATGGAAACGATTTCAAAAAGAAAGGTGTTGGTTGTGAAAAGAAAATGGCTAAGAAGGATGTCAAGTCAAAAGGAAATTTGGGTGATGTGTTTGTCGCTGGTCTTAGTGCTGAAGCTGAAAAAGACTATATCTTTAGTCAGAAATCAATTGGCGATTTCAATGCAGCTCAAAAGTTGAAAGATGAGACCAATAGATCTACTTTTGTCGAATATGACAAAAGAATCTGTTATCGCTGCAATGAAATTGGTCACATGGCCAAACAGTGTGTTAATAGAGTTGAAAAACCAGTTTTCCAGAAACTCAAACCTAAAACTTCAAATCATGTTAAAGGAAAAACACCGATGGTTTCCCCCGTGCGTATTTTGAAACGTGGTGAATCTTTCAAAACCTTTGATATTGGTGAATCTTCAAAATCTCCAAAGACATCAAAGGTTTATCCTAAAACGAAGATTTTTCTAAATCAATCATGGGTGGAGACCTAAATAATCGTTTGAAGAAAAGAAAATGGAAAAGGTTTTGAAATCAGAACCAACAGTTGTTGTCACTAACAATGAAAATTTTGAGTTTGAATTGGACAAATTGATTGAGGAATTCCCACCAATCAAGGAGGGAGATCTAAAATCAAAATCTGTACCTGAAGTTCCAAACGTTGTCTTCAACATTTCGAAAGTTGACGTATATTGTGATCTTGTATTTGGTAGTGTTCCAAATGTGAAGAAATCTTGGGTATCGTTGTTTAAATGAATGTCTTGTGATGTATGCAGGGGCTTCCGAGATCTATCATCTCGAAGTGGATCATGGATAGTGGCGCATCAAGGCATATGACGGGAATGTTAGCATTGCTATATGACGTCAAATCAATCAATGGAAGATATGTCAGGTTTGTGGGAATTCAAGGTGGAAGAATAGTTGGAGAAGGAATTCTTACAAACGGTGTCGTCTCATTTGAAAAAGTGAACTACATTGCTGAGTTGGAAGACAATCTGTTGAGCATCTCTCAGATTTGTGATAACTCATTTACTGTTTATATTTCAAAGGATGAATGTCTGATTCTTAAACCAAGGTTTAAGATTCCTAAAGAAATGGTGTTGATGAGGGTTCCTCGTGAAAACAATCACTATATACTAGACGTGTTCAGGAGTCAATTCAAGTTCAGCATGAATAACGGAACAGCCTGGCACGTGAGGAGAAAATCTTGTATTTGTGGTTCAAAACAGGAAGTGTTTGGTTTAAATTGTTAATATTTTTGAAAAATTTAAAAGGAATACGCCGAAACCCTCACGGCTGAACTAACACATGATAAAACTACATTGAAAAATGGTTTCAAAACGGTATAATCAAGTGGTTTGTAATTCATAGGGGTGCATGTGAGCTAAACAGAGAATGTGAAGCAGAGGAGGACGGCGATCAGAAGTAATCTGCGTCTTGTTGTCATGTTTTCTGTACAGTTTCTTTACTGCTTTTGATAAAACCAAAAACACAAAAATATGTTTTTGATTTTAGGGGGAGAAAGTTTATAGAAAATACAAAAAACATGATAAAATTTCAAAAATCCAAAAACAGTGAAAAAGGCAAAAAGAGTTTTGTGTATATAGAGGAAATGATAGTACATCAGCGGACTATCAGTGCACGCTAGAGAAATGTGAAGCTTTATAAAGTTTTAAACAAGTTTCACTAGGGATGTGTCGATAGGCTCAGCTAAGACTAGTAGTTTTGCGAAAACGATACAAACATAACGCAAAATGCCTAAGTTTGGTGGGAAACACGGTCGAATGCATAGTACTTAGTTTTGTCCTTCTTGACTGTGTGCCTGCTCGGTAATTGCTTATTGTTGAAAGACATAAAACCGGTTAAGTTTGTGAACTGTCAAAACTTTGCTTAAAAGTCACTGTGATTCTGTGTTTTCTTTTTGCAAAAATTTAAACTTGTTTGATTTATTTATTTTGATTAAGCGTTGGACATCCTCTGCGTATACGGGAGTATCGACCTGGATGTTAATGCCTAATCGTTTTGCTTTAGTTTCTTTGGTGTTTCGTTTAAGCTTTGGATCACCTCTGTGTATACGTGAGTATCGAACTGGTGGTTAAAGCCTAAACACTTTCAACTTGGTTTATTTTTCTTATTTTGTTTAAACATTGGACTTTCTCTGCGTATCGAAAGATCGACCTGATTGTTAATGTTTAAACATTCTGAGTTATCTTTGCATAAATCACAGTTGATGAAAGTTTAAAAGCGTTATTCGGGTCAGTGCATTACATGATGAGGGGATATGCTTAGATTGTGGGGCCCATAGGATTTTAGGGTTATCTAATATACCTTAAACGTATCGGTAAGCATTACGAACATCCTAGAGGAGTTTAAGTGGACCACAATATCGATGATCTAGGGTTAATTGTTTAAAAGCTTTAAGTGGTAAAGTTTAGATCAACGGTGCAGCTGATGTGTTTCAATAAACTGATATGATCCTCTAACGCATACTCACAAAAACTTGTTTGTAAATATGTTTGTACAAATTACAGTTTCATGTTTCTGTTTGTTTAGCTATTTGTTGAAAAATCCAAACAGATTTGATACTTCATCTTATTTTCGACAATAGACGTTGGGGATCTGATGATCAAAGTATCACAGTGCTAAACATGTTGGATTTTTTGGGTTGGTTAAGAAAATGATTGTGAAAAATGTTGGTAATTGCTCGAAATGTATAAACGTTCATTAATTTGAACTTAAAATGTTTCAAAATGTCAGCGAAATCAGTTTTCGGACAGTCAAAGTCATTAACTTGGACTTGGCAGGCTAAACAGTTGACCAGGGTCATTAAATTGGACTTGGTTAACTGAGTGTGTTGGTAAAAAGTACAAAAATAAAAAACAGTTTGTGAAATTCTCCAAGGTCATTAAGTTGGACTTGGATGATTAACTGAGAGGGTTTTGGATTCTTAAATGATTAAAATCTGATTAATAGAGCCAGGTTACGATTCCTGGAAAACTGAAATTGCTTTCACTGTCGAAATGTTTTACCTTATGCTAAGAAAGCCAGGTAATCAATCCTGGATGTTCCAGAAATTTTCACTTATAAATGTTTGAGATTTGCAGATAAAAGTTCCAGATTACGATCCCGGTAGCTGAGTCTAAGGGGGAGCCTGAAGACGAGCTTAATTCAAGGGGGAGCTTGTAACCCGGAAAGCCAGGTGTCGATCCCAAAAGCACGGAAGCTTAAAGAAAGGGGGAGCCTGAAGTAAGAGTTTCTGAAAGCTGAGAAGGAGAGAAGAGAGCTGCTGAGGAAAATGAAAAGCTCAGGAAATTACTGTTGAAAAAGCAGAAACAAAGAGTAGAATTTTTCAAGTCTTTGTGAAAGAAAGTTTTGAAGACAGGCTGACTGAAGACTGCGGCAATATCCAAGGGGGAGTTTGTTGGTGCATAATGTCTATCGCCTACGTCATCAGTTTAGGTCGTGTCGTGTATGTATTAGGGTTAAAAATGTAAAGTTTATATATATTTGATGCCAGTTCGTATGGACTGGTTGATCCACTTCATGTGGACTGGTAGATCCACTTCATGTGGACTGGTTGATCCACTTCATGTGGACTGGTAGATCCACTTCATGTGGACTGGTTGATCCACTTCATGTGGACTGGTAGATCCACTTCATGTGGACTGGCTTCCCTATAAATAGGGGTGTTGGTTTTCTCATTTGTAACTTCTGAGAGGATCTTGACACGAAGTGCTGCCGGTTTCTCTGCATGTAAAACGTCATTTTATGAATGAAAACCAAGTTTAAAGTACTTCTTTCTACTCCTACTCACATTCTCTTACTGATTCAAGGTTGCTAGATGGATTCCGCCTATCTAGTGATCTAGATTTAACTCTGAAAGACTCATATTGATCGATTCTCGATCCTACATATTAGATAAATTTTATACCCAATATGGGTTCCCAATAAGGGAATAAGTAGTGTGTCGGTTAATCATGAACCGGCATAGTTCGGTCCCCGTATGTAGAGCAAGTTATGTAAAACTGATAACATGAGATATAGTTGTCCCAAGTATAAAAAGATTTCCATGCCTTGTGCATCTAAACCAATTTATGAAACATTTTTCAAATGTGTCGGTTGATTGTATTTACCAGTGAAAACTGACGTATTTTAAAAAGGTTAAGTGACAGGTACAAATACGTAAATAGGCTGGAAGCTGCTCGGGATTGTTAGACAAGGAACTTGCAACTCCTTCGCATAAGCCATTAGTCTGATAAACTTCTTTTGTTCTAATGATCCGCCTGTGGATTATTACAAGCTTGTCTGTACTTAATACTTTGATATCTTCTGACATTTGGGTTTATAATAATATTTTATATTCCAAGACTTCCGCTGTGCTATATCTGTGTGTAATTGTCTATGATGATATCAACTACGTCACGATACTCCCCACCGGGCTGAGCTGTAAATATCGGGGTGTGACATCTTACAACCACTAAACCTTAAAAAAGGATACTTCTAAGGTTCATAGTTAAAATACAAGTACAAAATTCCAACTCTAAGGTTCTTCAAGGGAGAATCTCACTGCATAATTATGCCACTTGACTAGGCATAAGCAACGAGCCTATCCATGATTCAACAGAACAGCTGGATGAATTAATTAGGTAGTCTCCTACTAATGATATTTAAGTCTACTAATCTTAATATTCTAATTAACACATGATAAGTTGACTCTAGTTCTAAATGTCTCCTTACCAGAACTCAACAAATAACTAACATGAGAGTTAGTGACAACATTAAATGTCAAGGCTATAAGAACCATGAAAAGTTGTCTTCTAATTACGCTTTATGATACCATACATATTCTGAAGATTAATCAGAATATAGTATCAATACTTAAGCTATGTTTATGAAGGTTGTGAAATTTGTATAGCCAACATAAAGTCACACTTACCTTAAACTCTCATATTATTTGTTCTCAATATCTGGAAAGAAACATTAATAAGATGAAACTAGATGATACCTTACATTTTCACAACTTTTGTTATCATGCAAATGAGAATTTGACAAAAGGAAAATGAGACCTATAAATTTCGTCCATTATAACCAAAATTCATGAGAAATCATGACATAGATAACGAGGATGATTTTTTTGTCTAATCTCATTCTAAGTGATTTTAAATCATGATGTTAAAAGCCCTTAATCATTACTTGGCTTAAGTATGGGTCCACCTTAAGTTATTCATTGACATTCGTGGAACTTATTCTAGATGGAATATTCAGACATAATTCATTTATCAATTAAATAATATCTACTTGTATCTAAATTTGTCTCATATGGCCCACGATCTTTAAAGAAATCTATTCATATATATACTTAATAAGATTTCTATTAAATATGTCCCTAAGTTTCTTATGACGTCAGTACATTAAGAAAATCAAATAAAGTCTAAAATATATATATGATAGGTTCCTACATCATGTACCTCATTGAAACTTCTCTTGTAGCATTTCTAGAGATATCAAAGATCAGTGGGTGCATTAAGTGTCTTAATAATAAGTTGCAATAGTTTCAAGAGGCGGGGGAGTGAAAATTTCACATTACTTCAATTTACACCTCTTGTACAAGATACTGCTCCATCTCGACACTGTTCCATTAAAACTTGTCTCCTTAAAATCTAATGCTACTATTACAAAAGTTTCATTGTTGCTTAATTGTGGGCACACTATATTTCTTACCTAAACTAACATAATCCTCAACAAGAGAAATCACAACGACTTTCCTATTAGAATCTGTTGGTCGTTAAATATTGACTCTAAGCATGCTGAGTTCCTAAAGATTTCTAAGGTCAGTGAGAGCAGTCAAAGTCTTTAACATGACTCGCAAGGAATACAAGAGGCGGGGTGAAGAGAGTCATTAAATTTTCCTTCGAATTTAACTCCGCTTACACCTCTTGTACACCATACTACACCAACTCTTACACACTTAGAATCCTGAAAAATGATAGCAACCTAACCAAGAGCTAATCCATAAAACTGAAACTCCTAATAAACTCAATAATCAACTCAGGAGGTCATCTAGGTTTAAAAACCTACTAACTCTGATGATTACATAACCTCCATAACTAAAGTTGAAATGGTTCTGGAAAAGTTTACTGATCCTATCTCTTCTAATTAAGTCATTAGTGTCAATCAATCTTCTATATGGAATAAAACTATTTTCTAGTAAAACTGATTTTTTGTGTTCGAATAACATTTGGGATTTGATTAAATTACCTAAGAATGTTCATAACCAAACCAAATCTTAATGTAAACGTTAAGACGAAGAAGCATGATTGATTGTCAAGGTTATACTCAGGAAGAGATAAATTATCAAAGAATCTTTCTTACCTATCTTCAAAAAGATTTATTTGAGGATCATCACTGTTCTAGTAGCTTATAAAAATTTAAAGCTACATTAGATGAACATTAAAAACAACTTTCCCTAACAACTGAGTTACATATTTACATGTTCATAAAACAACCTGAAAGTTCTAAACTGAAGGTTAAAGAACACTTTGTTTGTAAGCTAATAAAATCCATGTACGGGTTAATGCAAACATCAAATGTGATGAGATCTTAATCTAGTTATTTTCATCAAGAACAAAGTGGATTAATGTACCTACCTCAAAATGATTGGGAGCAACTAAAACAAACTTGTCTCTATACAGATGACATTCTTTTGACAAGTATATATTGCATAAGTCAAAGCATTGTTAACACAAACTTTGCTATAATAGATCTCAAAGATATCTCTTACGTGATAGATATCATAACATACCAAGATAGACCGAACGGGACATTAGTTTCGTTCCATAAGTTTAACCTTAAATGGGTCCTTACATATGTAACAAACAATACTGTCCCCCTTTAGAGTATAATAGGGTAAATGAGATTATTTCGTTACGCTTCATTAATTAGAAGCCTTATAAAAGTTCAAGTCTATACTCGTTTAGATATTACTTACATTGCAACACACTAGATATGTGAAACATCTAATAGAGTATTACAATATCTTTAAAAGAAACGAGAAGCTATAATTTAAAGAAGAAGTGAGAACTCAAACCAATTGATTACTCTAACTTTGTAATATTCAAAGATGACAAAATCTAATTTCGGGTACATCCTTATGTCAGCAGACAAAACTTATCTCATGGAGGAGTCATAATAAACTGATAATAACAACCTAAGTTATAATGACATAATATGTTGTTGATCACAAAGCAATAGTCACCAAATGTTGTTGAAAATTTATCAACAGACTCATAAGTTTATTAACTCTGTATAAATTATATTGAAGACTTGTTGTGATAAAGTCAGCTACCATGTCTCCTTGAACAGTAACAGTCTGAGAGGTGCTGCGATAAATTTCGATACGAAGTTAATCATTCGTTTATGAACGAATTGAGGAAACTAAATCTTTGTATCGAATACATTCATGATATGCTTAAGGATCCTATAACTGAAGGTCTATTACCCATAAGTCTTATTAAGAGAGCTAAAAAATTATACGGGTTTTAATTGATGACCATGTACAACTGCATATCGTACTATGAATGACTAACTATTAATTATTTTTCCTCATCAGTTTGGTTTTGTATGTCTCTAACATATCTTCTGCCAGTATAATGGCATATAGACAAATATAAATACAAATCAAATGTTAAAGGGCTTACTTGCGTATTTTGATCATAACTGTTAGGTTTTAAATTGATGATGTAGTATGACTAATGAGGGTCCTGAGTTGCATAATGACTCAACGGCTGTATTTCTCTACTATGGTTCATGGTTTAAAGCTAAAATGATTATTAACATCTGATCAGACTATGTAAATCAATGGTGAGGATTTGTTCACCCAGTTCACAAATACACTAGTGTTCACTCTAGAACTCCACCCTACACACCAAATGATTATAGTTGCACAATATATGTTGCATCGAACAATTATGTATATCCTTAAACATACATCTATTTTTTTTTTATAAAATTGTCATACACACAAACATTTAAATTAAAATAATAAGATTTTTGGTTTGACAATATAGTTTTACAAATTGATAGCACATAAAAGTTATTTCCATAATATAAATTAGTAAAACATTGTTACATTGTGTTGTAATCTAAGCATGGGGTTTTCCGAAAAAAGTTTGTGATTTTTCATTTTTAACCCAAAGTTTTCATCTTTTGTATTTTAATTTTTTTACTTTTAACTCAAAACTTTTCATCTTTTTGTAATTTAACCCAAAACTTTTTTATTTACAACTTTGGTCCCTCATACTTTTTAACTTTCGCAAGTTTTTCGTTTTAAGTTTCGTTTTAAATTTTGCGAGTTAATACGTCGCAACGTACGTGTATGGTTCAACGTTTTTGGTCTATTTTTTCACATTTGATAGGTATGTCGCAATGTGTCTATTTTCCCCCTTTGGTAAGTTCGCCGCAACGGGCGGATCCTACATTGACTTAGTTATTCTTTTCTACGTTATTTTGCAAGTTAACACGGCGCAACGTGCGTGTGTGGTTCAACGTTTTTACGTCTATTTTTTCCATTTAACAACTTCGTTGCAACGCGTGTGTTCTAAATCGACATAGTTATTTTTTGTATGTTATATGTTTCTGTCTTATTTCTTCGCATTAACACGCTACAACTTCAGTATTGTTGGTCGCTACTAGCGGTGTGACATTGATGTTATTTGGCATAGTTTTAGGCCATCGTCGTAACGCGGGAGTGATTAATTCTAGTTTAAGTTTAAACATATACATGCTAGAAAAAGTCAGATTGATTCTATTTTTTTTATTTCATTTGTAACTTTTTTTGTTATTTATAATCATTCAAATATCAAGATAAAAAGTACTTCCAACGCAACCGATATAAATCCTAGTTGTCAAACAATAATTGAAAGGCTAATTTTTTATAATATCACAGTCCGTTTTAGGGTTCATTTGGGTGGATGATATGAAACCTCAAAAGAAGTAAATTTTAAATGTTATCCTCTAAAAACCTACTTACACAAAAGTGAATTCATATATAAATAGCTAAAGTTACAACCTCAGAAAAGGGGAGAAAGAGGCACAAAGTGGCATTTAACATTATCTCTAAAATATAAACTCTTGGGCACAACCTTTTTGGCGGTGTAAAACAATTTTTATATTGCATCGATTTGTTTCATTAAGTTTATAGCGTCCTCTTAACATAAGTTACATATTTAATTTATCATTGTTTATAGTTTGCATATTTCACTAGATCTTTTATATAACAAACAATAAGTATACACATTGATCTAAGTCGAGTGAACTTGGAACTAAAAATCCAATTCATAACCAAAAATCGTTTGTGGTTCCCCAATCATTTGATGGGATTTATATATTAAAATAAACGCTACCACACAAGATAAGATGTCAGAACTTCGTTGGCAATTTATAAGCTCCTCAAAGAAACAACCATTCGCTGCCACAAAACCATGCCCATTTCATTCTGACCTATTTATGCTTGATACTAACAATGAGGGAATCATAAATTAGATTTTTAATTTCACAAACAAAGATAAACAGCATAAAGTTATTTATTTTGAAAATCTGTTCTTGTAACTCCTATAATTTAAAACCATGCCCATTTCATTCTGACCTATTTATGCTTGATACTAAGGCTAGAGGGTGTGGAATAACCCCCCTTGGGCTTTATAAGGACACCTCAGCGCCACATAGGCGCCACGTCAGCTAGGGGGCTTTATAACGCTCCCCTTTAACTTGCACGGTGTGGGATGGAGCCCTCTATTAAACAAAAAAAATTTTGATTGGATGACACTCGAGTGGCCCCCACCTGAACAGCCCCTTCTTCTCGTTAACATGATGGCGAGCTCACCTATAGCGCCCCTCTTGATTGGCTGGGTGTGGGGGTATAGCGCCGGCGGCGCCATAGGTGGTGACGAGGCGGTGGTGGCGCCCCCCACACCCTCCGGCCTAACAATGAGGGAATCATAAATTAGATTTTTAAGTTTCACAAACAAAGATAAACAGCATAAAGTTTGCTGGGCCCGGTTGTCTTATCTAGTAAAAAAGATAAGAGCATCCACAATAGACATGTTTTTTGGTGTTTTTAAAGAGAGAGAAAGTGAGGTGGAGGATAGAGAGTGTAGTTATGTTTGTGGGGAAAAATTAGAAAAAATAGAGGGAATAAAGTTATGTAAGTGTGATATAGGAGAGAGGAGAGAGGAGAGAAATAGTGTTTTTTTGTGTATGTGAGTGGGTCAAGAGAGAGAAATGCTATCATTGGTTGGGCAGGTGCCACATGAGCACCAAAAAACACTACCAAAAAACACCTCTATTGGTGATGCTCTAAGTGGATTTGGTTAGGAGATGAGTCGGGAGAATTTAGTGTCAAAGGGGTGAAGTGTGTAATCCAAAAAGGACGTGGCTCAGATTGTTATTTGTAATTCGAGTGGTGTAAATGGCTCCCAGCCAAATGTAATGTCTTCTCGTGGCGGGCGGGATTAAACAGACTTCCTACCATTGACAATCTTCGAAGAAGGAATGTCGCTATTCAAAACGCAGCCTGTGGATTCTGCAACGATGGTGAGGACTCGGTCTCGCATATCTTCACGGAGTGTCTCGTGGCTAATGTCATTTGGAGTGGGATTAGTAACTGGTGTCGAGTTCCACAGTTATTAGCCTTCACGTTCCAGGATCTCATGAAGGTTTATCAGTTCTGTGGTTTAAAGGAGCCGGAGAAAACGATTTTTCAGGGTGTGATTATCATTGCTTGTTGGTGCATATGGAAGACTAGGAATGAAGCAAGGTTTAGAGACAAAGCATTTAAAATTGATAAGATCGTTAGCGACGTCAAGTCTTTCGGGTTCTTGTGGGTGAGAAATAGAACAAAGTTTAAATCTCTTTCTTGGGAAAACTGGTGTAAATTTGTAATTATGTAGTTGGTTGTTTCTTGTGGCCCTCCGGTTTTCGGAGTGGTTGTTTCTAATGAAGTTTACGTTTCAAAAAAAAAAAACTCCTATAATTTAAATATAGACACACACAATAAAGTTCAAGATGATTGATTCCCTTTTTTATTATCATACCAATTCATTCATTAGTTTACTCCCTCCTTCCTTCCTTCCTTCCTTCCTATAAATTAAACAGATGGATTAAAACTAACCTCTTGAACATCGTCTTACAAGTTCCATTGTTAGATAACAAAGAAGCATAGTATAATACCGTTCACACGGGTTATGCATATGTGTCTATCTATAAAGGAAGGAAGAAGAAAGGATATGGGTCGGCCCCCACCCCCACCTCCACCTCTCTCTTTATGTTGAAGCAAATCAACAGCCGCTTTCTTCAATGGCATCTCTCTTTCTCTCTCCCCCCAACAGTGACAAGGTTGTGGGAAACAATTCCAATTGGTAGGGCCCGACCCGTTTATGTATATATACCCAACACCCATTAACCCCAAGAGTACTCATCAACTCCTAAAGCTTCTCTTTCTTTCCCTAAGAAAACAAAACACAAACTATTAGTAGTGGTACTTTGCTTTGCTCCCACCTTCTTTCTTCCTTTTTGTTTTCTTGTTTCTACCTTTAACTTTTGTAATATAGTTTTATTTTAACTTTTGATTGCTAGTTCCCTCTTTCCCGAACACCAAGAACTGTAAGCCATGTGTAACCCAACACCATCTTCCCCATCCAATTTGGTCATTTCCAAGAATAACAATAACAATAATAATATTATTAACAATGATCCCCCCAAATCTAGTCGTGATAATCACCATCTTCATTCATGGCCAACCCCTTCTGAGGTAACATCTCATGTCTTTTTTTAAATCTTTCTTGATTCAAGAAAGAAAGAAACTTGGTCAAAGTATAAAGTGTTGGCTTTTTTTTTTTTTTTTAAATATAAAGACTAATTGATCGTTTTACACATACAGGCATTGGAGGAAATCAAAGCCATTGGGAAGATTTCAGGACCAACTGCCATGACTGGTTTACTACTATACTCAAGAGCTATGATCTCCATGCTGTTTCTTGGTTATCTTGGTGAACTTGAGCTCGCCGGGGGGTCTCTCGCTATCGGATTCGCCAACATCACTGGTTATTCCGTCCTCTCTGGCTTAGCTATGGGCATGGAGCCCATTTGTTGTCAAGCCTATGGTGCCAAACAGATGAAAATACTGGGGATAACCCTACAAAGAACAGTGCTTTTGCTCCTGGCAACTTCTCTCCCAGTGTCTTTTATGTGGTTCAACATGAAGACTCTCTTGTTATGGTGTGGACAAGATGAAGAAATCTCATCTGCAGCTCACATTTTCATCGTTTTCGCCATTCCGGACCTCTTCTTGCTCTCTCTTCTTCACCCTCTTCGTGTCTATCTCCGGGCTCAAAACATTATCCTGCCTTTAACTTACTGTTCAGCAGTTTCAATATTTCTGCATGTACCACTCAACTTTTTGCTCGTTGGGTATTTGAAGATGGGGATTTCCGGGGTGTCAATCGCTATGGTTCTCACAAATCTAAACCTTTTATTCCTTGTGTTCTCGTTTGTTTACTTCTCTGGAGTTTATAGGGATTCATGGGTGGCACCCAGTGCTGACTGCCTCCGCGGATGGTCATCTCTCTTGGCGTTTGCCATTCCGACGTGCGTCTCCGTGTGTCTCGAGTGGTGGTGGTATGAGCTCATGATAATGCTGTGCGGGTTACTAGCAAACCCTAAAGCCACCGTCGCTTCAATGGGAATTCTCATCCAAACGACGTCGTTGGTGTATGTTTTCCCTTCTGCATTGAGCCTTGGGGTGTCCACTAGGGTTGGGAATGAGCTGGGTGCAAACCGACCGGCCAAGGCTCGTATTTCGATGATTATTTCGCTTGTGTGGGCTGTGGTGTTAGGCCTTATGGCAATGCTGTTCACAACATTGATGAGGTACCAATGGGGCAGGTTTTTCACCGACGACCCCGACATTCTTGAGCTCACTTCTGTAGCATTGCCGATAGCGGGGCTGTGTGAGCTTGGAAACTGCCCACAAACCACCGGTTGTGGAGTGTTGAGAGGCAGTGCAAGGCCCACCCTTGGAGCCAATATTAACTTGGGCTCATTTTATTTGGTTGGAATGCCGGTTGCTGTTGTTATGGCTTTCGTCTTGAAAATGGGGTTTCCCGGGCTATGGTTCGGGTTGCTTGCAGCTCAGGGATCATGTGCCTTGCTCATGTTCTATTTTCTCTCTAAGACAGATTGGATTGTTCAAGTGGACAGAGCTAAAGAGTTGACAAAATCACCAACGCTGTTACCGGTCTCAAACTCAATGGAACCTAGTCTTGAAGATATCATAGTAGTGTCTGATGTTATTAAGAAGAATCCAGATTGTGGTTCACTTGAAACAGATCCTCTTCTTAAGCATTAATTAAGCACTCGATCGACTTCATTTTACATTCTTTTATCCCCGGTATATGTGAAGATTGTTTTTGACGACACTAATTAATTAGCCGCTAGTTTCTTTTAGTAGTTATCTCTTTCCTAGTCTTGGCTGTATATTGTTCTTCAGTCTGATGCTTCTTCCTTTTTCTCCCTATATAAGAATAGAATAAATTAACGTTTACATAAACTATTACTTCGTATTTTCTCCCATTGGTCGAAAGTTTTGCCTGGATTCTTTTATGGCGAGGTATGAGTCAATATATTAATTCTAAGTTTGGTATCGTATCCACACAAACATGTGTTTAGTGTAAGATGTTTTGTTTCATCGTAAAGAGAAATTCAAATGTTTCTTTGTTTGTGAAAGTAAGACTAAACTATATGCAATTCAAATTAAGACGCAAGTTAAGTGTTAAGTGACTTTAATATAATATTAGAAGCAATTAATCAATAACGATTTTAGGTTTGATAAATAACGAATGACCGATCACCGACAATTATCGGATGGGTTTAGTTTAGATATATAGGGTAAAGTTAAATCTACAAAGACTCTTAAAAATAACAAGTGTACAAAGACGCAACGCCGAGCAAAATATAACACAATGCCGAAAAACCTAACATAGTCGAGGAAAAAATACACAATGAGCCGAAAAACATAACACAATGACGCAAATATAGAAAATACACAATGATAAATAAAAAGATACAATGATATAAACAAAAATTCTAACATTTGCAAGCTACACACATAAAAGCAAAAACCAAAAATCTCATGTCGTAGAGTTTGATAAGATGGTTCTAATGCCACTTGAATAAGGTAAATCAGAGTCCGTTTGATATCATTCTTACGACTTCTTATCTTTATGAGACTATGTATTTGATCCTAACCCTAGATACATATATACGTATTCAATTATTGCAAATCAAATATATCATATCGAGGCAATTGTCTTAACCCTGGTTACGTTAATCTAAAACTAAATTCGGACAATTGGGAGATTCACGATAATATCGTCTTACATTGATTATATACATAATATAAGATAAATAATGAACTCAAAAACAACCAATAAACACAAATAAGAAGCCTAACTAAGTTCAATCAATCGTATAACATAAACACCAAACAATTGTTAATTAGCTCTGATTGTGATCATAGGACATTTATCTGAATATTGTGTGTCAAGTAGTGACAACCAAGGTATATATGATCAAATTTAGTGATGTGTATAAATGAAAAGGTAGCTGGGAAATTTTATGATTCACTTATTGTTTAATGTGTTTGCTTCCATTTAGGTTGAAACAATCCAGTGGAAAATCCAGTGGGCGGGCGCACCCCCGGGGAAAAAAAATTAGGGCTAAATTCCGTCGAAAATCCCGTCCGCACCCCTTGGAATTTCGACCGCACCCTTTGAAATTTTTCATCCGCGCCCCTTAGGTAAAATGTGTTACCCACTTATAATTCCTAACTAGCTAGCCCATTAAGTCTTAGTCCATTAACCAAACCCAACAATATTTCAAACTATAATAAAATAATTAAAGCCCAAAACCTGTAGAAATTCTATCCCGCTCTCTCTCTCTCTTGCGTCCCTGCACTGCCAACGAACAACATCACCCAGCGACAACAGTCCAGCAGCCGGCGACCACCGTAATCACCCATCAAACCACCGTCGTTCGACATCAAATCTAACTGGAATCCGAACACGGGTAAGTTTCTTTGTTATTTTGATGATTTTGGTTGATATTATAGGAGAAAAAAGGGTAATAAAGTTGTTAAATAGGTTTGAAATTTTGTGTGTTTTGACGTTGTTTATGGTTGTTTAGATGATTTTTAGGGTGATTATGTTGTTTATATATTTTTAGGGTGATTACAACTTACGTTATGATTTCTAGGACTTGAATAGTTGAAAATTAAAATTGAAACATTATGTTATGGAGCGATGAACTTATGTTATATAGAGAAAGAATTGCTTAAAAAATTAGCTTTAGATTATGTTTTGGATAGATTTCAAAAAATGAAAACCCGTAGGGCGTCGACGTTTTAATTATGTTTGTAACAAGGTTTGACATGTTTTTGATGATT
The DNA here is from genome assembly GCA_030545235.1 of Helianthus tuberosus. Classification (NCBI taxonomy): domain Eukaryota; kingdom Viridiplantae; phylum Streptophyta; class Magnoliopsida; order Asterales; family Asteraceae; genus Helianthus; species Helianthus tuberosus. The sequence continues at coordinate 25,397 of JARYGA010000603.1, forward strand.
ATATAAATTTAGTTTGATGTTCGTTTGTTTTACATGACCCGACCCGACCAAATACGAACCGATTTTTTTACTTATATACCTAGGGGCCTAAAATTTTTAAAAATGTTCCGCACCCCCATGGAAAAATTCCTGGGTCCGCCACTGCAATCCACTCAAAGTTTCATGCAATTCTCGATGGTATCTAGGTTGAATTTTATGTTACAAGTGGTATTGAGCACCCCCGCGTTGCGGCGGGGGCGAGCACTATTGCCACACTACTGCCAGCAACAATCGACACTAAAGTTGCGGCGTGTTAATGCGAATAAATTAAACTGAAACGTAAAACATAGAATAAATAACTAAGTTGATTTAGGACTCGCGCGTTACGATGAACCCGCAAATATTTTTTCCTGTTTGACAGGTTTATCATACTCTATATATAATACATATCATTACCACTATACAAACCATAATCCATACATTACAACAACCATTGCGTCAAAAGGTTGCAAACTATATTTATACAAGATTTTGGCTAAATTAATTATATTATTATAAATAATAATAATAATTTACAGATAAAACAACACAACTTTGAATGGATCAAACCGATTGAATATGGTAAGATAATGAAACCATTATTTAATTAGGGTATAATCACTTAAGCATAAATTACAACCATACATGCGTACAAAACATATTGAATTTGGTAAGGTAATAAAACCATTATTTGATTAAGGTACAACCACTTAAGTACAAATTACAACAAAACATGCATACAAATTTTCCAAATTAATAGTATAAGTAAGTTACAACCATTTTAGCACAAATTACAACAAAAAAAGCATACAAATATTCCAAAATAAATTTTCCAAATTAATAGTATAAATAAAGTACAACTACTTTAGCACAAATTACAACCATAAAAGCATACAAATTTTTCAAATTAATAGTATATAAATATCAGGAACATGGTACATCCAAGGTTTAGTATCTACATTTAATAAATCAAGTTAAACATAAGTGTTATACTTTTTAAAAATGCATAACTCAGTTCTATAATCCAAAGTATTAATTTGTATTTTTATTCTAAATTTGTGTGTTGTTTTTAGGTTTTAAACGTTTGCTTTGATTTGGATCTTATTAGCACTATTCGTGATGCGCCTTTAGACGCTTTCCTTCTCATTGGTGTCTTCAGCTTCCAGACGCAATTTCCCTTTCGACATCATACCAAATGTATGCCATTCACATCCAGCTGGTGATTGACTGGAGTTGTCTTGTTTATGGTCACTCCCCCTTTTAACCTCTCATATATATTGGCTTGTTCTTCTCCTATTGAATCATCTATCAAGATGTTAGCAATAAGTCCTCATTTAAAACCTTTGTAATTTGATTATATCCGGACTGTTCTTCATCTTTGTGCAATTATACAATTGTTATTGGGTTTTTATTGTAATTTAGTAAAATATCATTGTCTCTAACATGATATCAGAGCTATAGGCTCATGATTGTCATTTTCGTATCCTGGTTTGTCCGATTGGTTGTAATTTTGGCCGAGTGGTTCTTGGTAAACCCTAATTGAGGGTTTAGCTTCGGGATTCTCTGCGTTGCTATTGACTTTCCATCGGATTTAATGTGGGTTTCTTGAACCCTATAAATAGTTTGGTTTACATTCCACTGCTATTGAAGGAATTCAATGGTTCTAATCGATGCTTTTGGAACCATAAGTGCTATTTATCTGTTTGTCACTTTGTAATCCCCACAATGGTTACAGATTCACAACCTTTTTTTTACTAGAGCACCCTAACTCGAGCACCCTTTAGTGAGGATTTCTCTACCTTTTTTTATTTCCTTGTCACGCAGATATAATTTGTTAGGCATATTGTGACCGGATAATGAGTACCAGTTATGGTTTGATACAAAGAGAGGCATACTTTATTTATATTGGTGGCAATAGATTATGGGCCCAGAGGACCAGGCCCATCCCGAGTTCTTTAAAGGGGCAGTGGCCCTTAGTGAGAATTAGGGTAAATTACTTGTTCACCAAGTTGGGTGACTAGTATAAATACATTAGCCAACTTTAGAGTTAATGTATAAGGAGCGTTTATTGTATTAAGGTTTTGAGCCTATTTTCCTTAGTATAATAAAAGGAGAGTTCTCTGAAATTGTGTGTTTGTTCTTTCGATTAATCTATTAGGACTTGTATTCGTATCAAATCCGGTTCAAGAACCCTAGTCAGTTAGAAAAAAAGAAGACAATTGCGAAGGAGAGGTCTGTAGTCACCGTAAAACTTCTCAAGCTGCAAGAAGACATGGGATGCCAACTATGCGCCACCATGGAAAGGGAAGGAAACTGAACTGCCTGTTGTCCAGTGTCCAATGTTACCTTCTACGAACTATTCGGTTTGGGCGATGAGAATGAAAATTGTCATGCTTCTAAACAAAGCCTGGGAAGCCATTGATCCTGGTAGTATTGATAGGGAATAGAACGATCTAGCCATGGGTCTCATGTTTCAATCTATACCTGAATCCTTAAATTTACAAGTAGGAAATCAGGAGAACGCAAAAGGCATATGGGAGTCTATCAAAACCTGTTACTTGGGTGCTGATTGAGTTCAAGAAGCAAAGCTCCAAACCTTGTCAACTGATTTTGACAAGTTAAAGGTGAAACAAAATGGACACGGTGGATGACTTCACCGACAAGTTGGCTTCCATAGCTGCGAAGTCAGCTTCTCTAGGAAAAGTTATTGAAGACTGAACTTCGGTAAGAAAATTATTAAAGGCATTTTCGAGATCCAAGTACATCCAAATCGTTGCTTCACTCGAGCAAGTCCTGGATCTAGATAAATTGACTTTTGAAGATGTAGTAAGTCGAATCAAGACGTATGAGGAGCGCCTAATGGAGAAGGAAGAATAATAATTTAAAAATCAAAGTAAGTTGTTATTTTCTAATGCCGAATCATCAAGAAATTTGCATATGGGTAAAAGGGATGGTGGGCAACGTGGTCGCGACCTAGGCAAGGGACATAGTCAAGGCCATGACCGAGGTACAAGTGAACCGGGTCAGAATCAGAATGGTGGTAAAAAATTGGGTAAGAAAGATCATTCTAAAATCTTAAGTTTCAGATGTGATAAACATGGTTCAGAAGGAATATGATATGTTCGGAAGCGTTCGCGGAGAAAGTCTGTCAGATCACATCAGTCGATTCTTGAACATGATGACAAAAATGAAGAAGGTTGGTAATCCAATTACTAACCGTGCTGCAATCAAGAAGCTTTTAGACTCTCTTCCAAAAGAATGGAGCTTACAGTGTATGATGATCAAAAGAGACTTCTTGAACAGTCCAAATCCAGTCACACTCTCATATTTGATCAACAGTTTGAAATCCTTTGAAATGGATGTTACCAAGAGAGAAATGAATCAGGTCGGATACTCTCAGAAACATGTCCAATCCACTGCTTCTGCTACTCCCAAGAACATGGCATTCCTTACCCCCATAACCTCTGGTGGTTCAAACACTCGGGCTGCTAGTGCATTTTACTTTAATGCTTCCGCAAGCTCTGCAAAGGCTCCACAGTCCAACGAAAAGGATATTGTGGTCGGTGACGCTCAAGCTCTCAAGATCTCTACTGAAAATGTCGCGTTGTTCAACACCTTCCTAAGCATTTATGAAGCACTTATGTCAGGAGAGCTAAAATGGGATTACCTTACTTCTGAAGACATGTATCAAGTAGACCCGGATGATATGGAGGAAATGGACTTGAAATGGCAAATGGCGATGATCACCCTAAGGCTAAAGAAGTTCCAAGACAAAACAGGAAAGAGGTTGTCTCTTGGAAAAGCAGGTTTCGACAAGTCCAAGCTACGGTGTTACAACTGCAAAAATTTGGGGCACTTCAAGAAAGATTGTCTGTTGCTAAAGAATGTAAGCACTGAGACAACTGTAGGTAGAAGAACAATTGCTATTGAAGAAAATGACAATGCTACTCCTAACACTCCAAAGGCTCTAGTGGTGGAAGACTATGATTGGACTGAAGAGATTGTTGAAGAAAAAGTTGAAGTTAACAAAGCTCTCATGGCAAAAATTTCCACTGGATCGGCTCCACGTCCTTCAAGCTTTCTTGGAAACAAAAATGTAGGTATTCCTAAGGGAGAAGAATCTGCTGATAAAGGTCTAAAAAACATCGTCAACACAACCACGCCTGCAGCTGACAAAGGAAAGAAAGAGACTGGAAAATCTGAGTCAACGGAGAAGGTTCAAGAAGCTGGTAGTAGTGCAAAGAAAGAGAAAGAACAAGCCTCTGAAGCAGCAATGAAAGTCGAGTATGCCAATGAAAAGGAAGAAAAGGACTTGGTAAACATCATACCCTACAAATTCAAAATTGAAATGTGCTCACAAACGTGTGTCAATGTCATCGCTCATTACAAATCTCTCAGCTGTGACCTAATTAGAGAAAAGGAAAGAGTCTTGCAATTTAACAATGAACTAAAACAAAAGGAAGCAGCATATCAGAGAAAGTTGAATTCAACTTTAGCTGAAATGCAAACTTTAAAAGAATTTGTTTTCAGAAAAGATTTTCTTATAAATGATTTAATAGAAAAATAAGGAAAATCTAAAAATGAAAACAATAAATTGAAAATCACAATCAATAAATGGAACGTAAGAAAAAGGGCATTGGTTGATATCAAAAATTGCCAACGACCGACATACGTGAAAGATGGTGTTGGGTACAAAGATAAGCTTGGAAACGAAATAAATTGTTTTCCTCCTCCTCACAGCAAAAACTATGTACCCATGCCAACTCGTCATCCAGATAACGATTTAATTGATAAAAATGATTTAATTGCTCAAGATATCAATTGTGAAAATGATAAATTACTAACGTTTCTGAAAGCAATGCAGATGTAATTAAGTGTGAGGAGGATGTGTGGGATGACGATGTGGTAGATCGAAAATAGGAATAAGGTATTCAGGCGACAGTTATAGTACTGTTAACTAGTTCGCCTAGAACTGTGATAAAACAAACAAGACTTATATTCGGGATGGATGTAATAATTTAACTAGGACAAATGACTGTATTAAACCTAGATTAAATATTCGGGATGACTGTAAAAGGCATGTGCCTGTGGTTGAATGCTTTGATTTGCATTCTGCTTTTTGTGATGAAATTTTTTTGTCTAAACCCCCTGTATTTGTTCTAGACTTGAAACAAAACAGATTCGGAAAGTTTCTTGCAGAAGAAATTCCAGAATTTGTTCTATCTCATACAGGTATGCAAGAGTCCGATTAGGAGCCAAACGAAGAAAGTGGCAGTGAAGACTCAAGCACAACAACTTCAGAAAGTAGCGAATGAGGCTCAAGTGAAGATCAAGGATCAGATGATTCAAGTGAAGATCAAGATCAGATGATTCAAGTGAAGATCAAGGATCAAATTATCCAAGTGAAGATCATGGATCAGATGATTCAACAGACATCGAGAATGATGAAAATTGCATAGAAGATGAGAGTCGTCTTGACAAGAAAATGAAGAAAATCAAAAGTTCAAGCTCCGCTGCATCATTGGACAACGCATCATGTAGTTCAAGACTCTCATCTCATACATCATCTACCAACGCATTAACCTCCAAAAGCAAAAAAGGCTCATTGCTTCAGATGTTTTAGTTGTGGTCATTTAGGACACACTACGAAACCTTGCAAAAACAAGAAATGTCCTAAACCAGAACAATTTTTTTCTAAAAATTTAACGGAGCAATTTGATAACTTTAAGAAATAGGTCAGGAAACTCGTTATTTTTTTTTTTGGAAAAGAAAAGAAGATATTCTCAAAGAAAATCATGATAAATTAAAAATTAAACAAGTCTGGGTTTCGAAAACTAACTAACCTGTGTACATCTCTTCCTTGTTCGTAGTTGTATAACAAAATAAAATTCAAAAATGGCTTTGAATGCTAATGGAGTACATTTGGCACGTCGACAGTGGATGCTCTAGGCATATGACGAATTTAAAGGAACTTCTCAAAAACTTTAAATTCATATATGGCGACTTCAAGTCTTTTGCCGGCGATGAGAAAGGAGGGAAAATAGTTGGGCTTGGTGATGTTGTCTCGGATGCTATAACCTTGGAAGATGTTAACTATGTACCAGAATTGTGCTACAATCTTAACCAGCTTAATTTCTAAAGCATCAAAATCAGAATCACTGTTTTGGCATAAGCGAATGGGGC
>JARYGA010000604.1:0-30554 GCA_030545235.1 Helianthus tuberosus
GAATTCTGGATTCGCGAAGTACAGTTTCTTGGTCACGTTTTGAAAGAGAAGGGCATTCATGTAGACCCATCCAAGATAGAAGCAATAAAGAATTGGGAAGCCCCCAAAACTCCAACTGAAGTTCGTCAATTTTTGGGCTTAGCGGGATATTACCGACGGTTTATTGAGAATTTCTCAAAAATAGCTCAACCGCTAACTACCCTTAGACAGAAAGACAAGAAGTACGACTGGGGAGACAAGCAGGAAGAAGCCTTCCAACTGCTTAAAAATAAGCTATGCGATGCACCAACACTATCCTTACCCGAAGGCACTGAGGACTTCGTGGTTTACTGCGATGCTTCGCGTCAAGGTTTGGGTTGCGTGCTCATGCAACGTCAAAAATTCATCGCTTACACTTCAAGACAATTGAAGGTACATGAAAGAAACTATACCACTCACGACTTGGAACTCGGCGCGGTGGTATTCGCCTTGAAGATCTGGCGATACTATTTATATGGTACTCGATGTACAATCTTCACAGATCACAAAAGCCTACAACACATATTTGATCAGAAGGAATTAAACATGCGAAAGCGACGATGGGTCGAGTTACTGAACGATTATGACTGTGAAATTAAGTACCATCCTGGAAAGTCAAACGTTGTTGCAGACGCATTAAGCCGAAAAGAAAGGGTTAAGACTCTAAGGGTTCGAGCATTAGAGATGACTATTCGAACGAACCTCACTACACGCATTCGTGACGCACAACAAGAAGCCCTTAAGATGGGAAACCGTAAAGCTGAATACCTCCGGGGTATGTTGAAATATATGGTGCCGAATGAAGAGGGAACCTTATACTTTAAGAAGCGTATTTGGATTCCGCTCTATGGAGGTATTCGAGAAGTCATCCTTGATGAAGCACACAAATCGAGATACTTGATCCACCCAGGATCGGACAAAATGTATCAAGACTTAAAGGATTATTATTGGTGGCCGAGACTCAAGAGCGACGTTGCTGTTTATGTTGGAAAATGCCTAACCTATGCTAAGGTTAAGGCTGAATATCAGAAACCGTCTGGCCTACTGCAACAACCAGAGATAACCATGTGGAAGTGGGAGCAAATCTCTATGGACTTCATAACAAAATTACCCAAGACCCCTAGGGGGCACGATATGATATGGGTGATAGTTGATCGATTGACGAAATCTGCGCATTTCCTACCGATCCGAGAGAATGATAGCACTAGAAAGCTTGCTGAGATATACTTAAAAGAAATTGTGGCACATCATGGAGTGCCTATCTCAATTATTTCAGACAGAGATGGACGCTTTGTCTCAAGAATCTGGCAATCCTTTCAGGAAGCCTTTAGATCTCAGCTAGACCTAAGCACGGCCTTCCATCCGCAAACAGACGGTCAGAGCGAACGGACCATACAAACATCAGAAGATCTGCTTTGCGCATGTGTCATGGAACTAGGCGGCAACTGGGATACTCATCTACCTTTAGTTGAGTTTTCCTACAACAACAGTTATCATACAAGTATAAAAGCCGCACCGTTCGAAGCTCTGTATGGCCGCAAGTGCCGCTCGCCTTTATGTTAGGCAGACGCTGGAGACAAACGAATGGTTGGTCCTGAACTTGTTTAAGAGACAACCGACAAGATTATGCAGATTCGAGAGCGCATTAAGGCGGCTCGAGATCAACAAAAGAGCTACGTTGATCGAAGACGAAAACCATTAGAATTCGAGGTGGGAGACAAAGTTTTGTTGAAGGTCTCATCTTGGAAGGGCGTAGTAAGATTCGGAAAACGTGGGAAGCTGAATCCCCGATACATCGGACCATTCAAGATTTTGGAAAGAATTGGTACCATGGCATACAAGTTGGAATTACCGGAAGAACTTAACGGGGTACATGATACGTTCCATGTATCCAACCTCAAGAAGAGTCCAACACAAGAAAACGTGATCATCCCTGCGGATGAAGTGCATATTGATGACACCCTCTGAAAGGGGTAAGGTCCCAAAAACCTCGTAACGAGTACTTGAGACCATATCACAACCACTTCTTTCAGCCCTTTTTACCTTGCGCGGCCGCGCACTGGGTTTACAAAAGAAGGCTTAAGTAACAGATAGCAGGCAACACTTGCGCGTCAAAAGGAAATCATAAATCCTTGCGCTTTCCTCCATAAATAAAAGGATGAAAATCCTAAGTGAAACACTTCCGCCTAATATATCTGGACTTGGATATTATTTACCCAACTGGTGCCACACGAAAAAAGGATCACACAGGATTATGACAATAACCTTCTAGAAGGATCCAATCGTGCACCACTAAACGGTTACAACCGTCTGGACACGTGTCGTCACCTCAGGCATCCCTGAAATCACGATGATGGCATGCTATTGGAAAGAAACCTCCACTTAATCACTTTCCACGTGGCAAACCCCCAGTCATAGATCTACACAACGATCTGTGTGCACTCACGTCGGATCAAGAAGCTTAACAGAACCGCTCACGGGGTTAGCATCTTCCGTCAACATTTCACCAACGAGTTTTCCCGCCCAAAACTCTCGGCTATAAATACGAGAACAATTCAGGTATGAAATTCAAGTTACACACACTTCGTCAATACTTCTTCTTCTTCATAAACACATACTTATTCTCACGCCGGAGTCGGGTCAAGGAGAGAACCCCTTTCTCCCCTTGACGAGGCTAACGGTGTCTTGTTTTGCAGAGTTTACCGGAGAAGAAGAACTGTTCCACCAGATCGAACGAGAGAAAACCCACCTTTTATGCGGATCCAAACCCCCTAGATAATTTGATTCCGATCTATTATCTAGTGTTTCTTCATTGGCGCCCACCGATTTCTCTGTTTTTTCAGTTTTATCTCGTTTCGATTCAGTTTTCCTCATTCTCTGTTTTCACATGGCAGAGAATTCACCATCTCACCCATCAGGTCCTCGATCTGAGTTCGAGGGTTCTACAACCCAAAATACCCAGATCGACGGAATCATGGGAATCAACAAAAGTAACAGTCATTCAGACGGAAAGAATTCCTCAGATCAATTCATAGAGAGACCCCCAGAATACTGGTTTGACAGATGCCATGATGCTTTAAACACAATTTTCACACAAATTACCAGATCTGAGTCCCCAAGTATCAGATCTGGTAGTGAAATTGACACTGTAGTATTGGACCCACAGACACCCTGTCAGTGGGACATCCAATCTAACAGTTATGTTGAGATACGTCAACAATCAAGAGATATCAAGCATTAGAAAACTAAACCAGAACAAATAAACATGGTACAAGAAGGCCCTTCACAAAGGCCAAACAAACGACACCATGATCAGCATTGGCGAGAACAGCAAGTCGTGTTTCCTGTTGTTCCGGGAGGTCCCCAGGAAGAGCGACCAGTAATTATTATTGGCATCTTCGGCCATTATCGAACGGACTATATGTTTATAGATCCAGGGAGCTCGATGGATATCATATACGAGCAGTGCTTCAAACAGCTAGATCCAGAAGACAAAGCACGTATGGAACCGGTCGATTTTCCTCTTACTGGATTTTGTAATAAAGCCGTATTCCCGTTAGGGCAAATAGCATTTCCTGTGACTCTATCTGATGGCGAGCATTCACGCATATTCATAGTAAATTTCATGGTCATGCCGGCAACATCACGCCATGATGTATTGCTCGGAAGAAGGTCACAAAGAGAATTCAGCATGATCACTTCTATTCCACATGCTGCATGTGGATTTCCAACAAAAACCGGAGTTGCAATTCTATACTCAAGTAAGGAGGTCATGTACGTGGACGATGAGCCACCAACAAAAGTGGCCAAACCCTCAACATCAAATGAGCCGGAGAAATGGGTTCTGAACAATGAATATCCAGAACAGACCATCCTACTAGGACATGCCATTTCCCCAGCAACACGGATACAATTAAAAGAATTGTTGTCCAACAATAAAGATATATTTGCCTGGTGCCCAGCAGACATGACGGGGGTTCCGCGTGATATAGCACAACATTGTCTGAACATCCGACCCTCAGCGGAGCCTGTTGCGCAGGGAAGGCGCAGCTTCAGCGAAGAGAAAGCAAAAGCCATGGACGAGCAGGTGACAGAGTTACTTAATGTCGGAATCTTGCGCGAAGTTCAATACCACACATGGGTCGCCAACCCAGTAATGGTCCAAAAAAACAGTGGCGGATGGAGAATGTGTGTCGACTTCAAAGACCTGAATAAAGCATGCCCAAAGGATTGCTACGCACTTCCTGAGATAGACAAAAAAGTCGACTCTCTAGCATCATTTCGATGGAAGTGCTTTCTTGACTGTTATAAAGGTTATCATCAGGTCCAAATGAAAATAGAAGATGAAGACAAGACCGCATTCCGCACAGACAAGGGCATCTTCTGTTATACGAAAATGCCCTTCGGATTACGCAATGCAGGCGCAACATACCAGCGCCTAATGGACACGGTCTTCAAAGGCGATATCGGTAAGACAGTCGAGGTATACATGGATGACCTCGTCATCATTAGCCATGAAGAAGATACAATGCTTGCAAATATCCAGCGCACGTTTGATTCTTTGCGCAGCGTAAATTTAAAGCTTAACCCAACGAAATGTTCCTTTGGAATGGAAGAAGGGAAATTTCTGGGTTTCATAGTAACAAGAGATGGTTTTAAAGTAAACGCAGAGAAAGTACAGGCCATCCAGTTAATGCTATCACCTGCAACAATAAAAGAAATGCAAAGACTCACCGGACGCCTAGCAGCCTTGAACAGATTCTTAGCAAATCATGTAGCAAAGTCCTATCCATTCATTAGCACACTACGAAACTGCGCCAAGAAAACCACTTCTAGTGGACACCCGAAGTGGAAGCAGCCTTCAAACAAATGAAATAATGTTTAATTCAGTTGCCAACGCTAACAGCACCACGAGAAAAAGAGTCCCTGATCTTATATTTATCTGCTGCGGAAGTAGCAGTGGGCGTAGTGCTAATGGTGGAGCGAGAAAACATTCAAACTACAATCTACTATATAAGCAAGATGCTCACTGGCCCGGAAACACGTTACTCCATGATAGAGAAACTCGTCCTCACGCTAGTACACGCATCACGACGCTTACGTCGGTACTTCTCTGGTCATGTCATCCCAGTTCTCACCAATTACCATTTAGGTCAAATCTTATCCAAGCCCGACGTCGCGGGAAGATTGGCCAAATGGGCTATTGAGCTCAGAGGATACAATATCCTATACAGGCCATGACCGGCAATCAAGGGGCAAGTTCTAGCAGATTTTGCCACAGAAGTTCCTATCGACAATGTCCAAGAGTGCGAGGCAATCCAAAACCATGTTCCTATTTTCAACGATAGGGTCTAGACTCTACACACAGACGGCGCTTCTAATGATGACGAATCAGGTGCGGGTCTCCGATTAGTTAGCCCAGATGACCACGAACTTACATACGTTATACGCCTAGATTTCCGAAGCACAAACAACGAGGCAGAGTACAAAGAGTTCCTAGCAGGCCTTCGTTTAGCACTCAAGATGGGGGAAAGAAACCTCGAAGCCAACGTAGATTCAAAATTAGTGGCTGAACAGGTCAATGGTCATTTTGACGCAAACGGAGAAGCAATGGCTCTATACCTGGAACAAGCGGGAATGCTAATCAGCAAGTTCCAAACACTCAAGGTTAATCACATAAATAGAAGCGAGAACAAACACGCGGATGCACTGAGCAAATTGGCTGCCACTAGCTTCAAACATTTAGCAAAAGAGGTACGCATCGAAGTACTGTCCAACCCTTCCGTCCCTCTCAAACAAGTGAACGTTATCGAAATCGGCAGTCCATCCTGGATGTCTCCGATTATCTTGTACCTACAACATGGGAAATTCCCAAAAGGAAAGGCGGAGGCTCGGAAAATCCAGAACAAAGCAATAAACTATGAAATGGCGGATGGAATTCTGTACAGAAAGTCCAGAACATGGGGCCATTACTACGATACGTTGACAAAACAGACGCACAATACTTGATCAGAGAAATCCATCAAGGCTTGTGCAGGATACACACCGGACAGCGCATGGTAGTCGCCAAAATAATGAACGCAGGCTATTATTGGCCAGGAATGCATGTAGATGCGGTCGAACTACTACGAAAATGAGCAACTTGCCAGCGCCACGCGCCAAAAATGCTTCGCCCAAAGAACCCACTCGTTCCAGTTACGTCCGCCTGGCCTTTTCAGCAATGGGGCATTGATCTTGTTGGTCCATTCCCAGACGCGCCAGGCGCAGTAAAATTCATCATTGTAGCAGTCGACTACTTCACGAAGTGGGTTGAAGCTAAAGCCTTGGCCTCAACCACAACCATGGTAATCCGCAAGTTTATATGGGAACACATTATTTGCAGATTCGGATTACCATTGCGCATCATCTCCGAAAACGGCACTAACTTCGCCTCAGATGATCTTCAAAAATGGTTTAAAGAAATGAAGATCGAGCACAACTTTGCCTCTGTGGCGCACCCACAAGCAAACGGCCAAGTCGAGAGTGTAAACAAACAGATTGTTCACGGCATTAAAGCGCGCCTCGGAACAGCGCGTAGAGGATGGGTCGATGAACTCCCCAGCATCTTATGGGCACACCGCACCATGCCAAAAACCAGCACTGGGGAAACCCCGTTCAGCCTGGTCTATGGATCAGAAGCGGTAATACCAGCAGAAATTGGTCTTCCATCGCCGTGCATGCTCACCATGGAAAGACAAAATAATGAGCAAGAACGAAGAATGGATTTAGACCTTCTCGAAGAAAGGCGCGAGAATGCAGCCATCGCAGAGGAAAGGTACAAATCCAAACTCGAAAAATACTATAATGCGCGCGTACGCGTATGTACCTTTGTCCCTGGTGATTTCGTATTACGCGACAATGAGGCTTCCAACGCGGAAAAACCATGCAATTTAGCGCCAAAATGGGAAGGCCCATACATCATCAACGAAGTTCTGGGCAAAGGCGCTTACACACTAAAGAGAATTGATGGGACACTAGTTCCCCGTACCTGGAACGCGCAACAGCTGCGTAGGTGTTATATATAAGCCAAAAACATCCCAAGAAGACAAAACTATACAGGCAATGTATTTTTCTATTATACTTTGTATTATTGGCATTATGCCCTTATCAATGCAAGCATTGTCCTTCCGCATGTTGCTGTTTATTACAAATTGCATATATTTCTTTTGGTTTATGCGAAAACAACATGGTAGACATTGTACACCTCATGAACAGTCCAAAGAAGGCAAAACTCACACGCCTTTTAGACAAACGTTCACAAATAAGCACAATACCATTCTCATTCGCTCTACCTTCTAAAAGCAATTAAACATATGCAACATATTGTAATATAAACACGAGTCAGCAAAACACCAAAACAAACATGCACGACAGTGCATCAAAACACATATTTATTATCTATAAACAACCATTCATAACGATCACGACAGTGATCTTCAAAAAAATCTCCGGCAAAGCCAACATAAACGTCAAAAGAGGGAATACACAGTTTCCCAAAACCTAACCTAATCAACAGCAGGGCCTTCGTCGACAACTGGCACCTAATTATCACGGCGATTCTTCCGGCGATGATACACGAGTTGACATCCACCTCTTCGGATCATCGGGAAACGAGACAGCAGATCGTCAACAGATAGCACACCAGCCTTTTCTTCAACAACCTCTGGCTGGCAAACTTCAGAACCAGAGCCCACCACTGCGAGATGAATGGAAGATACTGGTTTCTCGTCTCCGGTAGTCACTAAAGGCGGCGAACTAACGAGAAGTAAGAGACTCTCAGCAGCCTCATACATATTCAGAATATCCAAAAGATGGCGGGTACGGAAAGAACGTTTGGTCTTCATCTTTTTCAGATCATACAAATGGAAAAGAACCCTCAAATGCATATATAGAGAAGATAACTCGGGAAAAGGAAAATATAATCATCATGATTAACTATCAAGTGTCATTTCTGAACAGCGCTACAGGAGTAAGCGTCATGTCCCATAAATGAAGTCTGACAAACGGCGGTGCACATTCCAAGACAAGAGGGAAAAAAGTATCGCAAATAATAATTCTTTATTACAAATGACGGCATCAAAACATCAGATCATGATTACGAAAGTCATAACAACAAAGGGAAAAAATCATATTTTTCCTTAAAAACTTTCATTAAGCTAATAAATCTTCTCTTAGAAGATCCCCCATTTCCGCGCCAAAAAGCATTTCCCTCTTATAGGTCCAGTGCTCCACTTACTTGCATAAGAGCAACACTAGACTGGGAGGACTTGAAGGGGTAAGGTCCCAAAAACCTCGTAATGAGTACTTGAGACCATATCACAACCTCGTCTTTCAGCCCTTTTTACCTTGCGCGGCCGTGCACTGGGTTTACAAAAGAAGGCTTAAGTAACAGATAGCAGGCAACACTTGCGCGTCAAAAGGAAATCATAAATACTTGCGCTTTCCTCCATAAACCAAAGGATGAAAACCCTAAGTGAAACACTTCCGCCTAATATATCCGGACTTGGATATTATTTACCCAACTGGTGCCACACGATAAAAGGATCACACATGATTATGACAATAACTTTCTAGAAGGATCCAATCGTGCACCACTAAACGGTTACAACCATCTGGACACGTGTCGTCACCTCAGGCATCCCTGAAATCACGATGATGGCATGCTATTGGAAAGAAACCTCCACTTAATCACTTTCCACGTGGCAAACCCCCAGCCATAGATCTACACAACGATCCGTGTGCACTCACGTCGGATCAAGAAGCTTAACGGAACCGCTCACGGGGTTAGCATCTTCCGTCAACATTTCACCAACGAGTTTTCCCGCCCAAAACTCTCGGCTATAAAAACGAGAACAATTCAGGTATGAAATTCAAGTTACACACACTTTGCCAATACTTCTTCTTCTTCATAAACACATACTTATTCTCACGCCGGAGTCGGGTCAAGGAGAGAACCCCTTTCTCCCCTTGACGAGGCTAACGGTGTCTTGTTTTGCAGAGTTTACCGGAGAAGAAGAACTGTTCCACCAGATCGAACGAGAGAAAACCCACCTTTTATGCAGATCCAAACCCCCTAGATAATTTGATTTCGATCTATTATCTAGTGTTTCTTCACCCTCCGATTTACAGAACAACCCGTTGAGGTTACCGACTGGAAAGTTAACAAGACCAGAAGGAGCAGTGTCAAACTTGTCAAAGTACGTTGGAACTCTAAGCACGGACCCGAGTACACGTGGGAACGTGAAGACCAGTTTAAAGAAAATTACCCCCACCTGTTCAAGAAAGCTGCTGGGAGAGATAGACCAGCCTGAATTTCAGGACGAAATTCTTTTAACGAGGGGAGACTGTGACAACTGGCACCCAACCGGTAATTTCCGTACAATTTAATTAATACTTAATAACTGCAATTATGTGCTTAAATGTCAACATTATCTAAATTACATGCTATACATGTGAATTCATGCACGTTTTATACTACAAGAAATTGCTTTAGGCATTAATGATAGCGTTGCGTCAGAAATACTAGTAAACTCACCGGTAAGACACATTGTGTCAACAATTCTGCAGAAAGCAGTCAGATAATAGAATTGGGGCCTAGGTGTAGGTCCAACGTCAAAAATACATTAAAACCCAAGAGTATATACAAGGATTAACATATAGACTTTCCGGAAGCTAGAATATGCACTAAAAAGCACCCGAAATGCACTTTAAATGCAGAATTCTGCACAAATCAGCTATAATCAGCTTTTTAACATATAAATATTATGCAGAATTCATGTTTTATTATCCAGAATACCCTCCTAAGTGTTGGGAATTAAAAGCGTTACAAAAGGATACTTAATGGACACTAAACGATGCAATTTAGCACTTTAACGAACCGGTACTTAACCGAACAACCGGACATTACCCGAAACATCAAAATATTACGAGAATCATTGTTTTAATGTTTCTGAACTAGTTATGGTCCCCGAACACCATAACACCCCTTATAACATAATAACACAACAAGTCCCTAAAAAATAACACATGAAAGTTAACTTGTTTATAAATTAGAGATTGGAAAGTTGCACTTTACCCCCCCCCCCCCCCCATATAGTGGACGGTCATGGGGGCCTCACTTTTGATTTTATGAAATCTTGCTAAAATCCTTCAAATCTTGCCAATATATATTTAGATTTTATATGATCTTTCTTGGATTCTATGTGATATGGAAGATCTTGAATATCCTATATATATAACCATTCTCACATTTTCATCTTCAACACACCAACACATCTCCTTCCTCCCCACTCCATTCTCGGCCGACCCCCTTCACCATACCACCATCATCATCAACTTTTGTTCATCCATTCCAAGCTTCACATAAGGTGCAAGAAGGTGTTTAAGAAGGTTTGGTGCTTGAAGAACTTGAAGGACCTCTCTTGTGTGCTTTTATCCACTCCATATTCTTCATTGTTCTTCCCTAGCTTTAAGCTAGTTGTAAGATTCTTGAACACCCTTGTTTACTTCATATTTTTATGGTTGAAAGATGATGAATATTGTTAAACTTGAAGAACACAAAAGAACATGATCATGATACTTTAACATAAGCTTAAATACATAAGAATACATGTTGAAAATGTTGATTTGCTTCTTGGTTATTGATTATTAGTGTTAGTGATACTACTAGATTGTGATTAAACACATGATCTAGTAAGTTAAAGTGGTGATCTTGTGAAAAACCAAGATCATCATACTTTATGTCTTCATGAACTTGAATAATGAAAGTGATCTTCATATGTAAAGATGGTTTAAACAAGATACAAATCTTGCAAATAGATGATTACAAAAATAATTTTCTCAAGAAACCAAGTTTATTTATGAGATTTACAAGTCATGGTTCTCAGTAAACTAATAATATTTTTAGTATTTAAAAAGACTAGAAGCATGTTTGTAACAAGAAATATACAAAAGAAATATTTTTAGATAAATCATCTTACAAGTTGTAAATGACTAAATCTTTTAGTAAAGTGATTTATAAACAAATAACCATGTTTTTAAGGATAACTAAACCTACTAAATAACATGGTAACTTACTACAAGTTTTTACAAAAACTTCAAGTTCATGATATAGTGTAATATACTTGATTTTGACACTCGGTAAGTGTTAAATGAGTTGATGATTGTTGTGATGATTTAAAAGAAAATAAACACATGTTTTGAAAACATGGGAAACCTCCATTTTTAGGGGAAACTCTGTCAAAATTTCTATAAATTTTAACACTTAGAAAAATATAAGTTTTGTGAAACTTATTCCCTAAAAATATTTACCAAGGTTTCCCTAATTTTTGTGTAAACTTCAAGTAAAGAAATGATGATTTCTTCAAGATAAAAACTGATATTAAGTATGTATATTTTTAAGGAAAATATATATATTTATTGAACACCAAATTTTGTGCTAAGTGTATGTAATATGTATTATATGGAATAGTGTGTTAAGACTTGAAAATACACTAAACACTCCTAAGGAGTATAAATACAAAGTACACATACAACATGCTTAGACAAATACAAGAGATATATTTATGAAAAAATATTACTTGATAGATTAAGTAACTTGGACAAGCTATGAACATGAAATGAAGTTTTGGACAAAATACATAATTCGGGTGAAAAATACAAGATACTTATATTTATTTGTGAGAAAATAATATAAGTAAGATACATAGTTAAAAATATAAATTATTTTTAACACAAGAACAAATACATAAAAGATGGTGACTTGTACTTGTGCGATACAAGTCTAGTGACTAACGTTAATAAAACGAGTTTAGGTCCCGACGCTAGATAAGCAAAAACCGGTGAAGTTTACGGCGCAAGGAACGCAAAGTTGTGAGTTCATGCTCCCCCTTTTCTTTTAACTGTTGTCAGTTTTATAACTTCGGGGGTGAAATACATGTTACAAATGTTACAATGCTTACAAATGGTATGATGGATACAAGAATTGAGAAATGATACGAGAAATCGTGTCACGAATAGGGTACCATAAGCACCATTAATCAACAATATACCTAGACCGCAGAACAAAAGCTTAGATCTAACGGGTTTTCGGGTAGCCACACTCTTGGTGAGAACGAGTACCGAGTAGTGCTTTTGTGTCTCAGTCGTGAATCGACAACTAGAAAAATGCCTATGGTTTGGATGCTTCCTATGTCGTGTCACATGTTAATGGACTTGCAACCCATTAACAACTTGATACATACAGAAATACTTGATTTATACAAGATACATACCATGTTTTCATACAAAGTATACAAACGTTCAATACAAGAATTGCATGAATTCACACCAACATTTTGTTGACGTTTTTCCAAAAACTCACATGTATTTCAGGTAACTAAAGTGGATGTGCGCGCGGTCATACTCTTGCTCTTGGATGTTGTTTATGTTGATATTTGAATAATGTTGTAACTTTTCAGACAATATGCTGTCTTGTGATGTAAACACTTAAACTACGTTTTCAGTTATGTAATGTTTGTCCTTTGGAGTTATTTTTCATGAGCATGTAGTATGTTTACCAATCGTATGCAATGAAAACCTTTCATGATCACACCTCGTGCTTCCGCCTTAGAAAGGGGTGTGACACAAAAAGCTGACGATGCTTGTTCAAAAACATCAAATTTGTCTGCTGATGCTCCTCCATATGTGAGAAAGACTGTTTCTGAGCCAGCCTTGAGAGGCCCTTCAAATAAATATGTGCCTCCAAAGCCAACAATTAGAAATGAAAATGCTAAATCCAGTGAATGTACTAACTATTGTAAAAAAAGTCAGAAGAAGTAGGGTATCAAGGTTGAAAAATCTGCAAACAAATCATCCAACAAATCTTATAACTAAAACTCATCATCAGTTGGATCGAATGGATCAAGATATGCTCCTTACGTAAAGAAGCAAACATGCTACAACTGCGGCATACCCGGTTATATTGCAAGGAAGTGCACACATCGTCCCTATGTGCCATACTATACACAACATTAGAGGGTTACACCAAGGGATCGATCTTATTCTAAGTCAATGAAGGTTGAAAAGCCTAAGGCATGATGAGTAAGCATCCCAAGGTTAAACCATCTGATAGGAACTGGAATGCTTCGAAAACTAAACGAAAACAAGCTTTGAAACTTAAACAAGTTTTGAACACTAAAAAGCAAACAGTTTTGCAAAAGGCACCTAAGAAATTAGAAACGCCTAAACAAATTTGGAAAGCAAAACTTAAAGCAGCAATAACACCAATTCTTGAAACAAAAGGGGACATGTGCTTGCAGGAAGTATCTTATGTTGATGCTTTAAAACAACCCAGGACCACGATGACCTGGGTACCAATGTCTTACTGATTTCCTTACTTTTCAGGGACAACCAAGAAGGAGTTGTTGACAATCTTTGGATGTTGATAACGGTTGTTCCAGAGATTTAACGGGTAACATTTCACTGTTGCAAAGGGTATATTTCTTTACAGTTGATATGTTTGTTTTGAAGGAGACAAGATAGGTGAGACAAGATCAACAAAAGGTACAAATTTGAATTTCATATTCTAATTTCGATATTGATTAATCTTAAATCTCATGATGGAACGGTTAGGCAAAAACAACAAAATTATTTTCATTTTCTTTCAGGTTTCTCTTTGTACATACATTCTCTTAATAAGGTAAATTTGCTTATAAGATTTATGCATAAATTTAGGGGGACATCTTAGAGAGATATCTGTAAATTTTAGAGTTGAAAAACAGAAAATTCAAAAAAAAACTTTTGTTGAATAAATGGGAAATGAAATGAATTTTCACTATGTGGATTAAGGCTGACTCATGTAAGATCAATATTGAAATGGTCTGACTCTAGAGCGATATGTTGGTAGGCTTGATCCTAATGGCTGGACACTTTGACTGGTTCTGTGCAGAACATTAAATTACTCTATGATCTCAGGAAAGAACGTCACTTGGAATTAGGACATGTGTTAGTGCATATGTCTGATGACTTCGTTTTATGTCTTGTATCAAGTCATGTAACTAGAATAGATAGACCAGGACACGTTGTACGAGAGAAACAGGAAACAGACCTGAACCAGCCACCCCTCATGAAGTGGCTAGGCCACCTCGCACGAGGTGACAAGTTCGTGCTTTCTGGCAGTTCGTGCGACCTGGCAGGACTGGTTCGTGGGGTCTGGCGTTTCCTATAAATAGGTGGTCTTGGATCTTCATTTGTAACTTTGTGATTCCGGAGACGAAGTGCTGCCGAAGGGTCGAACGATCTGTAAACACTATCAAATCAATACAATCGACATTTAAAGTGATTCTACGTGCAAATCTAGCTGAT
Source organism: Helianthus tuberosus (assembly GCA_030545235.1). Lineage (NCBI taxonomy): Eukaryota > Viridiplantae > Streptophyta > Magnoliopsida > Asterales > Asteraceae > Helianthus > Helianthus tuberosus. The sequence continues at coordinate 14,401 of JARYGA010000604.1, forward strand.
ATAACATCAATACGTCTGATTCCGCCTTTCGTATTGATCGAGAACTCTTCTGATAGACTCATTTGATCAAATCTCGATCCTACAAGTGGTATCATAGCTCAGGAGGAAGAGTTCTTAGCATTTCAGCTTGTTTTCACGGATAAAACTGATTTCTACTCATTTGTACCCACTTTTCTACACTTTTTCATCAAATTTACCAAGATTCCACGGATAAAATGACCTGATTTTGACAAATAACACGTAAAACATCGTTTTTAACAATCCGTGAACAAATCAGAACCAAATTCAACCTAAAACTTGATAAAGATTGACAAAATCATGAACTTTTGAACTTAAAATTCTCAAACGAGGTGGATTTTCATCCAAACCGTTTGATTTTTGGCCAAATCGTGTGAAATATTCTTTAGATCGTTCGAATTTCATTCAGATCATGTGAAATCATCTCATATCGCACGAGTTGACTCAAGGTCGCACGAGTTAACTCCAGGTCGCATGAGTTGAACTCCAGGTCGCACGGGTTGAATTTTAGGTCGTTTGAACTTCAGACCGCACTAACTGATCTCAAATCGTGTGAATTACCAGATCGTTTGAAAACTCAGCACGTTTGAACATTCTGTTATTGTGAAATCTCGATACCGAAACATGGAAAACGAATTCTATAACGCGTTCGGTACTACCACAGCTACTGCAAGTTCAGTTGCTCAGAACGTAAACATGGAAAATGAAACAGGAACGTTGCAGAAACCCCCAAAGTTGATGAGCATTGAAGAATATTACAGTTGGCAAGAACGGTTTGAGAATTGGGTTCAAGCAAACCATTTAAGGTCTTGGGAGTGTATTGAAACTAAGTACGTTCGACCTCGTTCTGATGTGGGAGTTATAAAGATTATTTCTGAATTTTCGGATAAAGAGAGAGACATGTACAAGGCAGAAAAAATGATGATAAGTTTACTACAACAAGCTGTGAAAGAAGACATTTTCGTATTACTTAAACATGATGGTAGTGCACGTTCGATTTGGGAAGCACTTCGCACAAAATTCGAAGGAAGTACGGAGATAATCAAGAATAAAAAAATCATTATTAAAGAAAGAATTTGAATTGTTTTCAAGTTTGCCGGGTGAAACTACAAAGACTCTTTTTGAGAGATATTGTCATTTAGTGCGTTCAATGACCCGTTTGGATATCAAAAAAGATCGAGAGGAATGGGTTGAAAAACTAGCCGATGCTTTACCTCAAAATGAATGGGTACATATCTTATGATTTTGAAGAATGCCGGAGAGTATGATAGATTGTCAATTGCTCAATTCATTGAAAAACTTGAAGGACAAGATCTTGAACAACAAAAGATCGCTAGAATGAACAATTCAAGTGGTCAACAAGATATCAAGATGTATTTCAAAGGTAATATTCAAAATGTTGAAGCTAGTCCAAAAATCCAGACCGCTTTCAGCGCAGAAAACTCATCCGGATCATTCAATCAAAGTTCAATCAACAACAGTGGATTTTCTTCATATCCAAGTGTTAATCCTAATGTTTCAACTTCAAATTATCAGTCTCAAAGCTCAAACAATGGTAATGGTCATGTGCTACAATGTAACATCGCGTTGCATCTTCAGAACAGTCAGAATTTCTCTGAAGAAGTCGCTAAAGGTCATATGGCATTACTAGTTACTGTGTTAGAATCATAAGAGAGATTTTTGTTGCGGGAAGGATCGGAAATCCTATGTTAACAAAAGAGGATTACGATCAGATTGATGCTGAGGAAATGGAGCTAATGGATATTAAGTGGTGTTTAGCGAACGTGTTGAGGAGAGCTGAGAAATTTAAGCAGATTACCGGAAGAGATGACTTACGTGATGCTAATGTTTCTACTTTAGGTTTTGATAAGTCTAAAGTTACTTGTTTTCTATGCAGGGAAAAAGGACATTTCAAGAGAGAATGTACCAACCGAGAAGCAGGTGGAGCTCAGAATCCTTTCGGGAACAATGAATATTATCGGAAAGAAATATATCATCAGGTAGCTCAACAACCGTCATCATCCCGTAGTATTTCGATTGAAGATGGAAAGAAGTAAGCTTGTATTACTATGCCTCCAGATCAAGAAGATGAAAGATTGCCAGAGGGATTTAGTTGGGATAAATATATTCCGGCTGAAAGTGAATCAAAGTTTAGAGCATTTGTTGCACAGATCATTCAATAGCCAGAGTTGATGAAAGAATGGATGGATGTGTTTGCAAATGATGAGAAAAGTCAAGATGGAGAGTCTGTCTCTTCAGAAGATAGTTCAGAAAAGACACCAGTCTTTGATCAATCACCAATTGATAGAAGTGATGATGATGAAGAAATTATACAAATAAACATCGGTAAACTCATTTATCTCCTGGAAGTTTCAAATTTTATTTTGCAGATAAATTGGAGAAGCTAAAGGAGAGACGAGCAACAAAAGAAAAGAAAGAGGTAAAATGTGAGAATGTTTTTTGGGTGGAAGAGAAGTATGAACAGAGTGAAGAAGTTAAAGTTGCTGAGAAGATTGTTGAGATTGAAAAGATTGTAGAGGTCACAAAACCTTGTCTGAAATGTTTTGAACCATGCAAACATTGTGAAGAGAAAGATAATAAGTTTAGTGAGCTAGACAAGATGAAAGAAAAATTGTTGTTTGATGTTAAGTATGTGAAAGAATCTTATGATGTGTTGAACAGAACAGTGAACCAGTTGGAAAAGACAAACTCAGAAAGGGAAGACGCTTTGATAATGATGAATGCAGTAATGATGTCTAAGCAGAAGGCCATCAATCACTAAATTGATGAGTGTGCAAAGTTGAAGAAAGAATTAGAGACTGAAAAGATTGAGAATTAAAGAATCAGACGATTGCTAATGAGTTACTCAAGTTCTGATTACTTGATTGATAGAATCTATCCGACAGTAGCAGGTTTTGAAGCCTTTCAAGATAAGAAGTCAGAAGATACGGATACTGGTAAGAAACAAAGTGCAAATTATAACAAGTTTCCGCCTCTGATCTGGGAAGGTTATTCTCCCAGAAAACCATATTCGGAACAAGTCAAAAAGGCAGTCAATATAAAGTTAAAGTCTAAAAAAACTGATGAGTTACCAAATAACATTGACGTCACATTCACATCGTCTGATACTGATCATGAGTCTTAGTTAATAAAGAAAGTGGTTGATCAGGTGTTGGATAAGGATGAGGAGTCAGAGTCAAAGTCTGAATTTGAGAGTTCAGGTTCATCAGTGGACAGTTCGAAATCATCGGTCAAAAGGGTTTACAATAAAGAATTTCTTTTATCAAAAATTAATTTGAATGACGAAACACTCAAAGTTGCATATACTTTGAATGATTCCGACAAATTATATTTTGATAAAGAATTTCCCATAAAAAATGTGAAAACTGAAAATATTAAAAAGATTTTCAAACTAATAGAAGTCAAAATTTCAGAAATACAAAATAAAATTGGTTTTTCAAAACCTAAATATACTTCTAGAGTTCAACAACGTTTAAACAAGAAGAAATGTTTCGGTCCAGGTCATCAAAAGAAACCGAATCATAAAAGCAATTTCAAAAAGAAGGGGTTGGATTTTGATGTTGAAAATAATCAAAATATTAAAGATTTTAAATCAAAAACTGTATTTGTTTCAGGGGCAAGTTCTGAAGAAGAGAAAAAGAGCTCATTCTGGAAGCAATCGAACAAAGCGTTTCTTGCAGAAAAACAGAAACATGAGAAGAATGAAGCTAATCAGAAAAAGGAGACAAGAACCTGTTACCGATGCGAAGAAGTTGGTCACATCGCCTGGAACTGTCCAAAAGCAACCAACACACAACAGGGAGTGTCTTCTAAACTCAAAGAAAAAGTTGTTGATAAAACTGAACCACCAACTGAAAAATTTAAAATGTTAAAAATTCAAGATATAAAGTTGGTGAGTGTTCTAAAAGGTTTTACAAAAGAAGAGTGAATCTTAACAACCAAATGTGGGTTGCTAAGAAATCAGAGGTTAAATCTGGCGATGAATTTGTTTCTTCGGAAGCAAAGGAGCCACTTTCTGGCGATGAATCTGATTCGTCAAAATCAGAGGAGCCACAAATTGAGTTAAAAAGAGAAAAGTCAGTACCGCTAATGGATTATGTCAACTTTCCACCATTGCGGCCTGCAAATTTAAAATCAAAATTTGGAAAAGTAGAAATTTTGAATCAATTTTATTCTGAAAAGAAAGAATTCGATGTCGAAAAAGCTTTCAATGGGAAAGTAAAACATATTTTTGGAAAAAACGGTCGATGGTAGGGCCAAAGGGGTAAAAGAATTTTATGAATCAAAGAGGAGAACTTACACACCGAGTGAAAATAACTCGGATGCACCCAAGGCTGGCCAGGCTTGGGTGTCAGCATTCTTTGTTTGAAATCCTGACTTGCCGGAACTCCCAGGTTGGTAATTGGGGAGTAGGAATCGGCATCTTTCTTGAGAAATTCACAACTGTGATATTTCGACTTACAAGTAGTATTGTTGATAAGAACCTACAAGTGGTTAATCAAGGTCATTAAGTTGAACTTGATTTAACTTTCATACAAGTGGTTAAAGAAAAGGAAAAGTGAACTTACAAGTGGTAATTTGAAAATAATGTGATGAAACCCCATGTTTTTGAAATGACAAACAAACTAATTTTTTGGAAAAACCATTTTGATTAAAACAAACTTAAGTGTTTTGAAATCTTTATGGGAAAATAGTTTGTTGACAGGGGGAGTTCTGATTGTTTACGCCAAGAGAATGGAGAATTGAAGCAATTCACATCAGTTTGTCATTTTATTTGTATAGTTTATTGCTTTTACTTTCAAATTTTCTTGGAAAATCAAAAATTGAAACATATTTTTGATTTTAGGGGGAGTAAAAATTTAGAAATTTTGAAAAATTGAAAAATCCAAAACATGAAAAAATAAAAAATCCAAAAACATTGAAAAATCAAAATGAGTTTTGTTGTGAAAAAAAGGAAATGATAGTACATCAGTAGACAATCAAAGTACGCTAAAGAATTGGAAAGTTAAAATGTGATAAACGGTCTCAATGATGATATACCAGTAGGTTTTTACACGCTTAGTAGATTGTTTTCGAGATATAAACCTAAATATCAAATGCTTACTTATCACGTGGGGAACATCTCTCGGATATATAGGTAACCCCTGAAATCTTGTTTGAAGGGCTTTCTATTTCTGACATACTAGGTATTTGTGCGTGATGATATATGGGGTATTATATCGGGACTTCTGATTTTGCGGGAGCAATAGCCTAGTCCTCGTATAATACTCTGCACTGCTTTAATCATAAAGCTCACCCTCAGCATAAAAAATGATGAAACATTGAAAAATGCAAATCATGTGCTGTTGGAGAAAAGATCCCCAAACGGGACACACCTAAAAGTCGAGCCATCATCTCTTTGTCTGAACAGAAGTTCTAACCTGAGCTCTCATGGTCTCACATTACCCATTTACAGATATCATTAGTGTACATTCACCTGTAAGACTGAATATAGGAGTCTGGATACGGGAGTATATTCTGAGGTGGGACACGCGAATAAGTTAAGTGCTTAAAACACTAATTCTCGTATCTCGAAACAATTGAACTTTGTGTAAAAATTTAAGTGGATCAGTATACTGACAATCTAAGTGAATCGTTTAGATCTTAAAGTGTTTAAAGCTCAACGGTACTAGTGATTTATCATAAATGATATGATCCTCTTACACAAACTCACAAAAAGATGTCTGTATATAGTTTATTTCCCAAAATCCAAAAAGATTTTAAGTATGTGTTAGCATAAAATTTTGAAAATTCAAAAAGATTTTATTTCATCTTATTTTCGACAACTGATGTTGGAAAGCTGATTTTCAAAATTCCAAGTGCTGAACATGATGAACAACAAGGGTTGGGAGAGTTTGTTTGATATGACAAATGAATTTGAAATGATTAAATGGTTCATTAATTTGAAATCAATTTTTTTTACAAGTGAATAATCAGAGTTCATCTATGTCAAAATTTTCTATCTTGCAAATGTGTCTAGGTGATTAGACTATAAATGTTTTTAAAATGAAAAACCTTATGTTTTGGGTAGAGTATGTGCAGGTAAAAAGCATTGAAAGAGCTAGGTTTCGACTACTGAGGACTTTCCGTATAAGCGTATGCAGATTAGAGCCAGGTTTCCGATCCAAAGTCTACAGATAGTGAATTCCAGACTGCGATCCCAGCTTATCGAAAAGGGGAGTCTGAAGACGTAAGAGCCAGATTCAGATCTTGGAATAGCGTTCAAGATAGAAGCTGCTAATGCTGAAGAGCTTAATGAATCAAGAGATCTGATCAAGAGATTTAGAGAATTCGAAGAGTAAGGTTGAGATTCTGGAAGAGTAAGAGAGAGTTTGATAAAGATGCTTACAATGGAGAATACTTTGGAGAGAGCGAGAAGACTGATCAAGACGGAAGACTCGACACACTGAAGACTCGTCATCATCCAAGGGGGAGTTTGTTAGTGCATATGTCTGTTGACTTCGTCTTATGTCTTGTATCAAGTCATGTAACTAGAATAGATAGACCAGGACACGTTGTACGAGAGAAACAGGAAACAGACCTGAACCAACCACCCCTCACGAAGTGGCTAGGCCACCTCGCATGAGGTGACAAGTTCGTGCTTTCTGGTAGTTCGTGCTTTCTGGCAGTTCGTGCGACCTGGCAGGACTGGTTCGTGGGGTCTGGCAATTCCTGTAAATTGGTGGTCTTGGATCTTCATTTGTAACTTTGTGATTCCGGAGACGAAGTGCTGCTGAAGTGTCGAACGATCTGTAAACACTATCAAATCAATACAATCGACATTTAAAGTGATTCTACGTGCAAATCTAGCTGATATAACATCAATACGTCTGATTCCGCCTTTCATATTGATCGAGAACTCTTCTGATCCACTTGATCAAATCCCGATCCTACAACATGACTATTTGAATACGTGTGTGATGTCCAGATAAACACAATTTTGTTCTAGTTGTGAAATCTTTTATGACCAACTCGTGTATCTGCTCTGTTTTGCGTGACCAAAGACCTGGAGGTGCTAGGCAACGTCAGCTTCTGTTTTGTGTGAGCAAAGACCTAGTTGTACGTTGTCACGCTATAGATCAATTACACCTGAAAGAGGACCTTTAGTGCCTAAAAGAAACCCGAAAAACCTATATCAAACTTAGAAAACTCATTTGATCTGTATATTATATCCATCTCTGCAAATGTGTTCTTTTCTCGACCTAGTCTCAGTCATGGTTTCAGAATCCTAGAACAGGCTTGTGAAAACATGTGGTAGGGAAACTGCAAGTATGATGGCATGTCCTGATTAAAATTCCAGGATTTGATTGTGATTGAATTGAGTGTTCATATTAAATAAATTGAAAAACATGATAAATTCGTTATAGACCGTTACATGAAAAAGGCCTAAGGAGATAAGTTTAAGTGGACAAATATACTGGCAATCGCTCGAATCACCTAGAGTAAATCAGTGTTGATAAGTGTAGTCTAGTCCGAAACATTGTGATTTGATCCCATTGCAATTGTAATTGTATATTAGTTTCTTGGTTTAGTTGTGTTTCAAATTTTATAAAATTAAAAATCCAAAAATAGTATTTAATTTTTTTAAAATAAAAAATCCAAAAATAGAGTGTTTATTTGTTATATTAAAAACTTTAACCATTCCTGAAGATTTGATTGATTGTCATAGGTTAAAAGAAATTTGAATTGTGAAATCCGAGTACAAATACTTAGACGTACCAAGTGTTCATGTGGTATTTCCCTCCGTTGTTTAGAAATGTTGCTTACGAATTTCTGAGCATGTGAAGACTTGATTTAAATCAAGAAACAAGGGTTGTTGAAGATTGAGATGATGTTGGCTGCTGACAAAGCATGAAGCATCACAACAACAAGATGTGTCTGAGCCAGAAGAATCATCTGACAATGATAGTACATTTGAAGAAGTATATGTGAACCTGCTTGAAAGAGAAGACATTGAAAGAAAAGAGTTGCTAAGAATCCTCCTCTCGCATTCTTTTCAACAAGATTTTCAAGCAAAGTTGATCATGATCAAGAAGAACAAAGAGCCCAAGTTTGAAGATGAAAAGATGAAGTATCTTCCCACAAAGACATGAGATACACATCGGCTTGATAAAGACAGCATAAACCTAGGGGGATATTGTAAGGCCATATAATTGAGTAGGTTTACGCTTATCTTTATCAAACAGAATTATAAGTTATTGGGCATAGTTTTCTAGTGGGTTAGATAGTATTGGGATAAGCCATGTGGACTAATTAAATGATTTGGGCTTGTTTAGTTAATAGTGTGCATGTGGGCTGGGCCCAGTTTGTATTAGGTCACCCTATGTAACTATAAATAGGGTGAGCCTAGTTCATTTTAGGGTTGATGTTCATATTTTAGTTCTTCTTGACATTTTTGAGTTCTTGTGTACCAGACGATCCGTTTGAGATTGTGTGCACTTTGATATTCAATCAATAAAATCGTTCTTGTTCATACTTTCTTAGTTTTCCTCACTTTGATTGTGATCGTAATATCCGATTGACAGTTTTTGGGACTTACAATCATGTTCGTTGTGTGTCTCTGTGCCAGATATTAAGCGAATCCAAAAGAGTCACATATGAAAGTAGTGAAGTGTATTCTTCTTTACTTGAGGGGGAGACCTAAACTTGGGCTGTGGTATCCCACTGATAGTGACTTGAAGTTTATCACCTTCACTGATTCAGTCTTTGGAGGATGTAAGTCAAACAAAAAGTCTACCACAGATGGTTGTCAGTTCTTAAGGGGAAGACTAGTGTCTTGCATTGCAAGAAGAAGGCTTCTGTGTCTACATCTTCGTGTGAAGCTGAATACATTGCAGCGGGTAACTGTTGCTCTCAGGTTCTCTGGATTCAACAACAGAAGCGCGATTACAGTTTGAAGTTCTCTCGTACCCCTATAATGATAGACAATAATGCCACTTTTTTCAATAACAAACAATCCCGTTAAGCACAGTAGAACAAGGTATATTGACATTCGTCATCATTTTATACGGGATGGTGCTGAAAAGAAAATGATTGAACTTCATAGAGTAGACACATTAGATAACGTGATAGATCTTTACACAAAAGCATTTGACATGGCTCGTTTTGAACATTTAGTCGAACTCAGTGGGATGAGGATTCCTGAATAACTAGTTTTTCATAATAATTTTGTAAATATTTTATTTATCTCTTAAAAATCAAAACTATATAAAAATAGAAAACAAAAAAAAATAAAAAAATAGAAAAACAAAAATGAGTTATCACTGTGTGAAAGAGAATAGATGATAGTACCTCAACAAGTTAGAATGTCACACTAATATTGAACTTAAATTGCTTAAGTGTGTTAGTAGTTCCATCATATGATGTACCAGTAGACAAAAAGCGTGAAATAATCAACTTACCAATGTGATATAAACCTAACGAACTGTGTGCGGGGTGGGTAGCACATCAGTGGCGTATGATTTTATAACCTTAAATCTTGCGTTGAGAGATTACCAAAATCCGAGGTTTTAGGTGTTTATACAGTTATTTCATCTGGGGGTATCATGGTTGTCCTTTTGCTACATCCAAATATATGCTGACCTAGGCACAACCAAGATATCTTAAATGAGCTAAAATGTCAAAAATCCAGAAATTGAAGAAGCTCTCCTAGAGAGTCATTCAAATGTGAAAAATGCATAAATCGTACCAATATTTGGTATTTTCCTTACCCTCGTTAGATATCGGTCTCTTTGTTGTATGAAAGTAGTGACCTGATCACTGATCTGTGCATTTTAGGTACGCATTATTGAATATTATTTGTAATATAAATGCATTAATTTTTTAATGAAAATATAGTAGCTTCATTTATTTAAGTATCTGATAGGTTACAGAGAAAATAAGTTTGTCGGAAAGAAGGAAACAAAACAGTATAGGGGCTAGTGTGTAATATGGTGGTCTATATAAACACCATCTTTGTGTAAACCTAATTTAGTACAATACAATTTTTCAATACAATTCAAACCCAAATATGAGATTATTCTCTATACCAAACAACATGGTATCAGAGCAGAGTTTATGATTCTACAACTTTCTCCAATCCAACCTCAAACCTGAAATCAAAATCAATAGCAGCCAATCCAATCAAAATCAAACTACGAAACAATGTCAACAGCCGTCGTCGACACCGGAAACAACATCAACAGTAGCCAATCCAACCTTTGTTGGTAAACCCTAGTGTACCGATCGAAAAAAAAACAAAACCAGTGCAATCCCCTCTACGGCTTTCCGGCCGGCGAACTACCGCCGAGAACCACCATTGCTTTGTTTTTTTTTTTGAGATTTTGTTGTTGAATTAGGGTTTTGTAACCGCCACTGGTGACTGGAGAAATTAGAGATCTACGAAGTTGTAGACTCTGATCTCTTTGGAAACCCCTGTTGATCGCTTTGAAAAAAACCCAGAAAAATCAAGCTTCTAATCGTGTTTGTTTTTGCCAATATAGATCTTGGAGATAAGGCGGCCACTTTTGATAAATGTCTTCTAGAAAGCCGTAGATAAATACACCTACCTTTTGCCATTTGGAATTTTACAAACCCTAAGCACCACTGTTTCTTTTCCATACCTACCTTTTGATAAATACGCCACACCTATCTTTTGATAAATACACCTACCTTTTGATAAATACGCCCGGTTTGATAACGTTGTTGTCCATCGGTAACGGATTTGTTAGTTACAGGCGATTTTAAATCTTCAACGCAAGTTCAAGTTGCCCGGCGTATTTGATAAATACACCGGTAAGCTAACGTCATTCCCTAACGTCATTATTTTGACGGATTTAAGTGGCCCAGTTTTGTTACCGGCATAATTGATAAATCTTGAATGCGAGTTCAAGTGTCCAGTATATTTATTAAATACGCTGTAGCGACAACTTATTTACAAAAAAAAATGGAAATCAATAATGGAAAAAACAGCTCTTGGATATTTGATTCTGGTGCCACCGACACCATGAAGTTTGAACCATTAGACGTATGTTCAATGACCCAACCTCAAAAAACTCAGATCCATATAGCAAATAACGGAACGATGCAAGTGAAAGGAGGAGGAGGAGTAATTGAAATTTCACCAACTATGAAATTATCAAATTGTCTCTATGTTCCGTCATTATCACACAAATTGCTCTCAATTAGTCATATTACCAAAGAATTGAATTGCACGGTACTAATGCACCCTACTTTCTGCATCCTACAGGATATCAAGACGGGTGTGATTATCGGACGTGGTACTGAGCGCCACGGATTGTACTACGTGGATGAAGTGGCTCAACAGGGTACTGTGATGTTAGCTCATGGAACTGAAAACCGGGAAGCCTGGGTATGGCATAGACGTTTGGGACACCCATCCCATGGTTATTCGCACCTTTTATTTCCAAAACTCTTCCCTTCAAATGGAAAAATAGACTATGAAACCTGTCTTCGTGCTAAAAGCCATCGACAACCATTTAAACCTAGCAATACGAAAGTTGCTTCACCTTTTTCACTAATCCATTCTGATGTGTGGGGCCCTGCACCTATGATGGGGGGCAGGGTCTTCGGTACTTTATACTATTCGTGGATGATTGCACTCGCATGACATGGGTATATTTTTTAAAAAACAAAGCCGAAGTTTACGAAAAATTTATCACGTTTTATGCTATGATTCAAACTCAATTCCGAACTCAAATCCAAATCCTTCAATCCGGCAATGGGGGGACTTTGTCAATACATCCATGAAACAATTCTTTAAAACCAAAGGATTAATTCACCAAACCTCTTGTTCTCATACCCCCGAACAAAACGGTGTTTCTGAACGGAAAAACCGTATTATTCTTGAAATGAATCGAGCCCTTTTAATTGAATCTCAGGTTCCTAAATCTTTCTAGCCGGAGGCAGTTGCAACATCTGTGTATATCCTGAATCGGCTTCCCACAAAAGCTCTTAAATTTAAGACTCCCTTAGATTGTATGTCTAAGTCTGCCAGTATTCCTCATCCTCTTACACTTGAACCTCGGATCTTCGGGTGTACCGCATTTGTCCACATACCTAAAATCAACCAAAACAAGCTCGGCCCATGTGCTGAGAAATGTGTATTTTTCGGCTATGGGATCGACCGAATAGGTTACCGGTGTTATAAACCAAAAACTCATCAAATGTTAACCACAATGAACGTTGACTTCCTTGAAACAAAATACTTTTATGACACCCAACTCAGTGGTCAGGGGGAGAATGAATGTATAGACACCCTGAGTTGGCTAACCCAACTTCCCTCATCTGAAGAAGTAATAACAGAAAATCATCACAGTACTGCGAGTCCTTCAAACACAGCCACACAACCTGCGGAGCACAGTACCACTGAAGAAAGTCCATCCAACGTGATACCTGAGGTAAGAAATACTGAGGACCTTGGATGTTCTACGTTTTATAACCATGAGACAACAGGGGAACATATAGAACTGACAGCAACGGAACCTACTCCACAGGTTGAACCAGATTTGGAACAGGGTGAACCAGATATGGAAGAGGTTGAACAAGTCGTTGAACAAGTGGAACCAGTTGCAGCAGAGACAACCGGAAGATACCCTCTCCCTCCTAGAGCCAATAGAGGGGTCCCTCCAAAACGGTACTCGCCAGAGAGGGGAAACAGAACTTCATGGTATCCTATAGCTAATATAGTTAATGGGAACTTATCTAACAGTGCGAAAGCATTTGTCACCTCTCTATACTCCGAACAAATACCTGGCTCTGTAAAGGAAGCGCAAGGTAAGAAGAACTGGAAATAAGCGATGGAAACAGAGATGCAAGCTCTTATGAAAAACAATACGTGGGAAAAGTGAATTCTCCCAAAAGGAAAGAAAACAGTTGGCTGCTGTTGGGTGTATTCAATTAAGTATAAACCAGATGGTTCTATTGGAAGATACAAAGCTCGACTTGTAGCCAAAGAGTACACTAAGACGTATGGGATCGATTACTCTGAGACGTTTTCTCCGGTTGCAAAAATGGACACCATAAGAGTCCTCTTCTCTGTGGCAGCCAATAAGAATTGGCCTCTCCATCAATTTGATGTTACAAATGCATTTCTCCATGGAGATCTAGCGGAAGAAGTCTACATGGAAGCACCTCCAGGTTTTTTAGGGGGTTTTAAAGATGGGGAAGTTTGTCGGTTGAAGAAATCTCCATACGGGCTAATACAGTCACCTCGGGCCTGGTTTGGAAAGTTCATCTTGGCCATGAAAGAATACGGGTATTACCAAAGTAACGCTGATCATACCATGTTCCTCAAAAGAAGAAATGGCCTCGTAACTTGCCTGATCATATATGTAGACGACATGATTATCACCGAAAATGATGTAGAAGAGATAGCACAGCTGGAAAAGAATTTGTTTTCAAAGTTTGAAATGAAAGACCTTGGGAATCTCAAGTATTTCCTCGGAATAGAAGTTCTCAGGTCTAAACGGGGGATTTTCATCTGCCAAAAGAAGTATGTCCTTGATCTCCTGGCGGAAACTGGTTTGATTGATTGTAAACCAGCAGAGACGCCAATGGTGGTGAACCACAATCTTCACATGGAACTTAATGGCGAGCTTGCAGACAAAGAAAGGTATCAACGACTCGTGGGCAAGTTAATTTATCTCTCTCACACTTGCCCTGATATAGCTTATGCTGTTGGAGTGGTAAGTCAGTTTATGCATCAACCGCAAGTTGCCCACATAGAAGCTGCTCAGAGAATTCTAAGGTATCTAAAGGGGATCGCAGGCCATGGAGTGTTGTTCAAAGAAAATGGACATTTAAATGTTGAGCTCTACACTGACGCCGACTGGGCAGGAGATAAGCGAAGGTCAACATCAGGGTACTTCTCCTTGGTTGGTGGAAACCTTGTTACCTGGAGGAGTAAGAAACAGAAGGTGGTCGCTATGTCGAGTGCAAAAGCAGAGTTCAGAGACATAGCTCGAGGGTTAAGCGAAGTTCTTTAGATCAGGAAACTTCTAGAAGACATTGGTTTCTCCCAAAGGGCAGCACCCAGTAAAATTATGTGCGACAATACAGTTGCAATACAAATCTCAGAAAATCCAGTTCAGCATGATCGAACAAAACACGTGCAGGTAGATCGACATTTAATTAAGGAAAAACTGGAGGAAAGGATCATAGAGCTCCCGTATATATCATCAAAAGATCAAATCGCATATATTCTCACAAAAGCAGTCAACGGAAATGTTTTTAGTAGCGGTTTGAGCAAGTTAAGTATTGGAGATCTCACTACTCAACTTGAGGGGGAGTGTCGGAAAGAAGGAAACAAAATAGTATAGGGGCTAGTGTGTAATATGGTGGTCTATATAAACACCATCTTTGTGTAAACCTAATTTAGTACAATACAATTTTTCAATACAATCCAAACTCAAATCTGAGATTATTCTCTATTGCAAACAACAAAGTTCAAATCGATAAGTTTATAATAAAGCTAAAAAATTAATAATAAATAAATATAACAAGGTTAAAATTTAGAAATTCAAGTTTATGAGTACTAATTTCTTTTGATGTTCGAACAGGAGAAAAGAAAGAAAAATATAAGACATTTAATTTTATTAGCATTGAAATACATCTATACTATATAATAAAAGAAACTAATGGAAGAACACATGTCATTCATTGAAACCATATATTTTTTATAGATAATTTTATATAAATAATATAGACTATTTATGTTAAATAAAATATATTTTATTTTTATGATTAATAAACTCAATATAACTTTAAGGAAACCCCTTTTAGGGAAGGCATCTAATAAAATATTATCTTCAAATTTAAATTATAAATTTAAGATATTTTTTAAATAATAGCACAAAACAATAATCTTAAACTTAAAAAACAATAATAAGTTCATATGAAAACCTTAAAGTACAAACAAAATATACAAAATAACTTATCAGACATTAGACCAAACTTAAAAAAAACACTAAATAGGAAGAGAAGCGAATAATATTATTCTGTTTTTGGTTTTTTCAAATTGGGGTTCTAATCAATTCGAATTAAACTTAACCAAGTTTATGATCCGATTCGAATTAAACTGAACCAAATTTATGATTTTTTAACCGAATCCAATAGCATATTATTTACTATATAAAAAAGTACATTTATTTTACACGATGTTTTTAAAGATATAACTTTTTTTTATTATTTAGTATATATAATTAGATTTATTCAACCCATATAATACGCGGGGTTTATAAAAATATAACTTTTTTATTATTTAGTTTATAAAATTACATTTATCCAACCGGTGTAATACACAGGGTTTCAAAATTACATTTATTCAACCCGTGTAATACACAGTGTTTTTAAAGATATATTTTTTTATTATTTAGTATATATAGTTAGATTTATTCAACCCGTACAATACAAGGGTTTTATAAAGATATAACTTTTTATTATTATTTAGTTTATACAATTACATTTATTAAACCAGTGTAATACACATGGTTTTTAGAGATATTTTTTTATTATTTGGTATATAAAATTATATTTATTCAGTACAATACATGGGGTTCTTAGAGATATGATTTTTTTTATTATTTAATATATAAAATTACATTTGTTTAACTCGTGTAATAAACGGGATTTTTAAAGAATAATTGTTTTAATTTTTTTTATAAAATTACATTTATACAACCCGTGTAATACACGTGGTTCTAACCTAGTATGTATATATATATATAGACCTAGCAAGAGGCTGGAAAAACAGATTACACCCTAGAAAAACGACAAAAACAAACCAAAACGAAAGGATCACGTAGATCTATGAGTCATCACGTTAATATCAATTAAAACATAACTATAAAAATAAATTTATTATAAATTTAAATAATTCGTATAGGAGATAATATAATATTTTAAAATATTTATCAGATTTCAAAATTAGTGTTCCTTAAAATTAACAAAAGATGTACGGTAAATATAAATTAATATAATATAAATGATTTATTTATTTTATTAAATTAATGTAGTTAGGAGTAGAACATATTTCAAAAAGGTTTATAAGGGGGAAACAAAAATATTAACCAATGTTT